>JAQGBQ010001514.1:0-11397 GCA_034698485.1 Vertagopus arboreus
TTAGTTTATCGCTTAGTGGGGCGATAAACCTTTGTCGCTTAATGGGGCGATAAACTATAAAACTTCCCGACTGAAATAGTCGACTTTTTAATTTATGGGCAACAATGCTTACCCAAAACAATGTTATTGTTAAATGAATTTTTATCTGCTGTTTCTACCGACTTCTTAACAACAACGTGCTATTTCACTCTATTGCAGATAGATACGTAAGCCAATAAAACTATGAAATTCAAAAGGATAAGTAATTGAAAATATTTATTAGCTTCATAGATTTATTTTTATATAAGACGTTCCAAATCTAATATTTTCCATTGGCCGCTTCTACGTCATCAAGCACAATACCGCTGCACTATCTTTGTAAATTTTAAGCCCGACAGTTTCAGTCACCAGCTCAAAAAAACAATTTTTAAATTACTCCAATCAATCACAATACAATATCAATAAGAGATTCTAGAAGGTAGTTGCATTAAAGTAACCGTAACAGTTTTAGGAATAAATCCATCCTCAGTAATAACAGTTTGTTCTAATAGCCGTCAAAATACAATTCTTACACCCGAAAAAAAATCGACTTGCAATGTTATAATAAATTTTGATTCATTCGACAAAGACAATATTTGAAGGATATTTATTGATTCGTTCAAGAAAGGAATGGTGCCAATGATATGCACGATATAAAATAAACCTTTCACTTCAAAATGTGGTTAACCTAACTGTAAATTTTATAACCATCGTTATTCTACTTTGCATAGGTTTCAAAAAAGCTCGTTATAAAAATAATTATAGACTAAATAAGTATTCACAACCCTAGTTAGAATTACTAAACGGGTTAGGTTAGTTAGCTGCATTGAATAGGCTAAAGATCATTTGCTTGACAATGAAGAACTATTACCGAGAGCTTACATCTAGGAATAGATAATTTTTATTGATGTTCACAGTGGCTGCTTTCTTTTCATCATATTCATGTGCCATATTCCAAAACATGTTCGCGCACAGCACTTAGGCAGATGCTAAGCAAAAGACAGCACCCAACAAAACTACTACAACAAAATGCCATTTAAAAATGAACGCAAGATTTTAGATTACATGGACGATCGTCTATATTTATCAGGATTGAAGAAACGTAAACAACTTGAACTTTTAGTGACATCGACAGAATATAACAGGATTAGTTACCATTCTTATCAGCAAGATATGC
This sequence comes from Vertagopus arboreus, assembly GCA_034698485.1. Classification (NCBI taxonomy): domain Eukaryota; kingdom Metazoa; phylum Arthropoda; class Collembola; order Entomobryomorpha; family Isotomidae; genus Vertagopus; species Vertagopus arboreus. Next base: position 1,196 of record JAQGBQ010001514.1, read on the forward strand.
TACCCACTGTTATGATGATTAGAACAGTTTATTCGAAAAAAAGCATGGGTTATTTTTAATAAGCCTAAATATTTTGTAAATCTAAAAACAACGAGGTTACTTGGGGATTCATGCCTTAAAACAACCTGCAGCTAAAAATATAGTTTAAATAATATCTAGTTTTTCCGATACTCTCGTTAAACACTGTATAAAATATGATAAGCGATTTTCCTCCCTTGTTGACAGTTCAATGGATTCCAGAAATATACATTACTTGGTATGCTGTATCCAAATTATTAACGATGCTTACCTTCAGATCTAGTTTTACCGTTCACTAGAGCTAAAGAACGGAGAAACTACAATATGAACTTTTAACATATTTTGGGATGCTGTTCAGGAAGATACAAAAGTAAGCCGTCCGTTCTGTTATTTTTTATCAAAAGATTGTCCTCGTTTAGGGATAGAGCCATGGGCCAAAGATTGGACGAACTAACGGTAGAGAAGTCAGTTCGTCTTAGTCAGCCTGACCTCAAGAAAATACAACTAACACATTTATTTCTACATAAGCGTTATACAAATACTGAATTAGAAAGTCGGCTACGCGATCCAAATAACACATAAACAGCCACGAAGTTGCAAAAAATACTAGCTTGGGATGGTGCACCTACAATGTCCAAAAAATAGAAAAAACAATGCAATGTAAATTAAAGCCGAATCATCCTAAGGTAAAATCACTAAGAACTGTAATAAATATTGTATTTGTTGTACAATCAACACAATTTATTATCTAAATTGCTAAGGGAATCAATTTGTTATTTGAGGACGTATTTGAGGAGAAAACAATCAGTTATCGAGGAATAGTGGACAGGCAACATTAACAAAGCTTAAGTTAGTCGATTCGTTAAAATTAAATCCCCATCATTTTTTTTACCCTTAATGAATATATTACCATTTTGTAGCCAATTGGCCCAAATATATCTTCACTAGCTTTTGAAACTTGGGTTTGAAAGACATTGAATCGGAAGTAATAACAGCGGTAACAGTTGATAATTAAATGTCAGTATTGATAATTGTTATCCAATATTTATAAAGGAATAACTTACAGGTTTTTGCTTTTTTACACGTTGCTTGGAAACAAATTTAAAAGGGCATATTTATCCAACTTCTACAGCAATGAAAGACTTTGAAGCACGTCCGTATCAATGCGAGAATAATGAAGATCAGTATTTAGGTTTCTTTCTGTTTATGGTACCCACTTTTATAGAGCGGCTAGTTGTGGTGGACGAGCTTACATTTCGATTAGACACCATGGATCTACAACTCAACACAAGAAAAAAGTTCTTCAAGGTTAAATAATTTAACTTTACTGCGACCAATCGGAGAGTTGTTGACAAGCAGAACTGAATTATTGAATTCTGACTCCTACTACCAAATAATCACAGAGGGAGGGTAATTAGTGCTTAAGGGAAGTTTTGATGATTGGTCGAAATCAGTAATTAATCAATCAAGGATCATATCAGGAAATTTACTACCCCTCATTTATGCGTTTGAAGTGATGCGTGAAGTGAAGGGCCAGTTTCAAGTTTATGGAGTTAGTTGCAACATCAGTAACTGTTTTGGAATCTGGAGTGAGCTTCATTGTACGTACGATGGCATTTGTAAAAACGGTACCTAATAATAAAATGAACCCAAAACACAATATTAGAAATGTCTATGAAATGATCATAAATTGTGACCCAAGGCAATGGACTGGAACAATTTATGTAGACCGGATCACAGATAAAAGACTTGTAACAGAAGGCCTAAAGATAAAAAATTGTGTATTTATGAAAGTTAAATGTAAAATATATATTTAATTTGTGGACTTTTTTCACTGTGCCCAAACATAAACATGCATCTTTTTCGCAGCCCATTGCATGAGCCGGCGTTTATTAATCGCGACTTGCAGAACGTACTACCCATTTGGCAAAGCTGGACATGGATGACTTCCTCTGTCCAGCCTATAAATCTTTGCAATTCCATAGTACTTATTAGAACTCCATGCAGAAAACGAAAGGAGTTTCCCTGAGAGACAAGTCTCCAGAGTTAGGTTTTGGGAGCTTTCGTGGTATTTTAAGAACCGCAACAAAAATAAATTGACATTAATAAAGTGTAGTCAAGGCATTTGTCTTTATTATACAAAAATGTAAAATTGTTAAAATAAGAGTACCAAAAATAGAATTAGTCGAAAATCCCCTACTGTATTAAAATTATTTTAAACTAATTTAAAAATCTTACTGTGAGGCATCCTGGATGTATATGTTAAAAAATGTTGAATAAAATGTATAGATAAGGAATTTTGTTATAAAGCTACAGGTCCAGCTTCATTTCCAATCTGACTTCATGTTTTTTAAACCTGCTGGACCCGAAGCTCTAAAATGCAATCAAAGCTTGTAACAACGCGTTAAGGGTTGCAGTCGTCAACACACCAAAAATCTACTACAAGTTACTGGACTTATTATATTTGTAGCAAATCCAGCCTTCATTTATAATCTATATTCTCATTATAACAGATATGCATTTGCATTGGCCAACCTGCCAACCAGCAGCGATTAGGTGTTGGAAAATTTAAAGCAAACTTTACGTTTGCTTGAAAAGACGTTACTGTTGGCTACGAAGAATTCAATTCTCATTGGATTAAAAACAGAAGCGAGTTACTAAAGCATTTTTAATACATCTATATACAAACAATGGCTAGAATTTGCAAAATATGTAACCTACGATTTAAAAATCAGGTGAGTGACAGCGACAGACAAGATTCCCTTAAGAAGGACCAAGAAACGTTAGATACCATCGACTAAAAAACTGTTTTGATTTGTGCAAATATTTTGTGTTTTTTGTAAATAATAGTACATAAGTTGGGTTGTTACTAGTTCTCGTCCTAAATATTTGAATAAATATTGTTGTCCTTATGCTGTTTTTCATGAATTGATTAGTTCACGTTCAAGTTTGAGTAAGTACAATTTTTTATCTATAAATGCGCTTTACCTACTCAAGGTATTACCTTATACACTAAGTAGGTTTTAGTACTTGTAGTTTTGTTACTGCGCTTTAACTTATTAACAAGTTCCTAGAAATAATCCTTTACTGATATCAAATTCAATTTATCTACCCTGCACAACGTTTTGTAACTGAAGTTCAAACTTCTGTTCAGAACATATTAAAACACAAGTACACATACAATTATTTTACAACAAAATCAATACAGAAAAAAGCTAAACAATTGAAATACTAAACATATAGATCAGCAGCAATCAAAGTGGTAACGGCATAATAATTTGTCTCGTTAAAGTTTGTAGTTACAGCTGGGTTGTTTTGCAGTTGATATAATTTCTCATATTTTAGAAAATGCGTCAGCTACGACAAACCTATAAAAACCCAGCTTGGTTCTAAGCCTACTGTTGACGGTGAAGCTTGCTAACTGCAGTCCTCAATACACTAAAACAAGAAAGTACATGATAAACGTAGTATTATACTGGTCTTTAGAAAACATGGCGGACCCTTCGCGGGATTATTTTTGTGATTTTACAAAGAACTTGCAAGATACAACCTCAATAAAAAGATCGGCAATAAAACGGATTTTGATTCGAGTTTGAGAGGTTGACTTTTCAAAGACCAGTGCAACACGGATCAATTAGCTTGCAACATGCAGTTAGTTAAAAGAGATAAACCATTTTATCCTAAAATATCGTACTCAAGTCAGTCATTAACGATTCCCTCAAATACCAGCACGCTCTTTTCTCCAGAGCAGGAGTAAATAGAAGTTCAGAATGGAACAAATTGCTTCATCCTCGGATTAACTGATTTTGTGATGATGTCACATACGTCATAGAAAATAACATTAGAGAGTTTAATATCTAACAGCAACTACACATGAATGCCGCCTTTTGTGTTAGCAAAGCTCCACTCAGGGAATACCAGAAATTCTCAGTGCAAATGGACAGTATCTTTCGGTTTACATAATGGACACCATATTCGACCGTTCTTTGAAAAACAGGACGGACTAAGACTTGGATTTATTTTGTGGGTACACACAAAATTTACAAGATATGTATCTCAAAAGATGGCGGATCAAAGGTCAGTTGAGCGCTGATCAACTAGCTTGTACATTACAGTTAGTTGAAAAAGATAAACCATTTTATCCCCACATACCGTCTGGCGATAAAGATACTTCTAAATACTAATACCCTCTTTCCTTCTGGCGCTGGAGTAAGTCGCAATTTCAGATTAAAAAATTTACGTCGACAGTCAGTTGAGGCTTTGTGCGATGACGTAGCTTAGATCACAAAACATTATTTTCAAGAATTTGACAGTTACAACTACCACTAGACGGATTCGTTATTTTGTGTTAGTATTGGATTTCTTGCATCGTGGTTTGGCATGTATTTAAAAGAACAACCGGAGAGTGAGACCACAAACCACAACGTTACATCTTTTGGACAGTCATTCAGCCATTATTCTTTCAACTGAGAGTGATACGACAATTTCAAAACCTCGACAAAAATTACAAGAAATAAATACCTCATAAAGGAAAACAAAGCCCTGGATCAGCTGATTTTAGAATATATGCAATTATAAATACTTCAGTAACATTCTAAATATTTAACTTACGTACTTAATTAACTTTGATCTTAAAATCCTAATAAAAACAGTGCAAAAAGCTGTTTGAATTACGAGATTTGAACATGCCGAGTTTTCTGATACAGAAAAGGGGCGATAATATGACTGCCCTCTAGTTAAAATCTCAAGTTAAAACCTGAAAACTGACATTATGAATATCTAAATAAAATTCAATTTCAGTTAAATAAGTTAAAATTTGAACTTTGCGCTAATTATTTATACTTTGAGGATTTGTGTCATGTACGTTTGTTTAAGGGCATGCCCTGGTTTAGGCATGAATCATGACATGCTTAGGGCAAAGGCCCGGCACTGCGAAATGCCTGGCCATTTTAGGAATGCCTAGACATGCTCAAGTAATTTGTAGATATTAAATTTAAAAAATCATCTCAAATGTATTCTTATTCTTAGATATATTTAATTTGTTCAAAAAATTGATTTTTTTAAAATTGTTTTTAGCTTTCATAATTAAATTTATATTTCAACTAAATTAATTTTTCGTTAATCTTTTTCTCGTAATCGTATGTGCAAATGCTTCTCTTTTGTTTTTTTTTACTGTGGTTCAAAATATTGACTAATTTAGCATTAAAAACGGCCTTGAGGTTTTACATATTTACAACTAAATATTAAATTAATTAAATTTAAATAAATGTACTCTTGTCTCACATTGGCACGACGATTTCCGTGATGATAAATTAAAGCTGTTTAAGGTACGTTTTTGTTGCATCTTAAAGGGGAAAATGTATAAATGGTGGAAGGTTATATTCTTCAGTATCTTCAGAGATGTGTTTTCAATTCGTTCTTTCCTATGATATCCTACTTAATTACATTCCGATTACACTAATAAAATGAAAACCATGCAACTTTTTAATTTGATCAATAGTAGATGGAAATTACCTTGATTTAAATACAAATATATTTATTCTCTGGGTGGCTTCTCTTGTCCTTGATTGCTTGATGTAATATAGAGTAGCCATGATTTTTGCTAATTTCCATTCCGTATGAATTCTGAATAGCCTTAAAAAACAAAATATTATTTTACTTGTTATTTAAATTTAAGATGTTCTAAAGATATTACTTTTTATCTGTTTTAAAATGTATAATTTAGCTACCTTTGGATAATGTTTTGAAATTAAACAAAGTCCAGTTCATTGATAGTGCCGTACGAGTCCTTTTTTCGCTTCTTGTTACGGTAGGTTTTAAGAGCAGGATCTAAAATGACAAACATACATTTCTAAAGTATATGTGTTATTCCAATAGAAAACACGAATCCTCTCAATTGAAACTACTAGGCGGGTTTTGGAAGGTTCGGGCCGTTCATACATCAAACTTTTCCAAATAAATAAAAATGCCCGAGTTTTTTCTATATTTTCTAACAAGTCAGGGTCAAATTTCGAAAAAATTATAAAAAAAATCAAAATTCGCAGGCATTTTTTGATTTTTTGAAAATTTCATCGAGGTCAAAAAAATTAAAATGGAAACCTCAGAATTTTAAGTAAATATAGAGAGAAAAATATCTGGAATTTTTATCTATTTGGAAAATTGTGATGTATGAACGGCCCAAACCCGCCAATAACGTCCCTCTAGGTTAAATTGAGAGGATTCGTATTTTCTCTTGGAATAACACATATTACTCTCATTAGTTGTAATTAGTGTATTTTAAATTTATTGTATTTATTTGTTGTATTTTAATAAGACGGGCTTGCAAAAATCCCACTTTATATAGGCAGTTCATAAAATAAAAAATTAATTTAGTGGGTCTTTCGAAATTTGTGAGACTAAAGATGTAGTAAGATGTAAAAACTTCAAAATATTATAACAAAAGCTGATTTAAAAAAAACCAAGAAGATTATTCTGCAAATGGGTTAAAAGGCTAAGGTTTTGAATTCAATTATTTTAAATGAAATGCCGGTAAATCCCTCTAAATCCCAAGGAAAACCTTGCTCCTAAAAAACCCAAAACTTCGTTTAGAACCTTTAGAATGGAGAATGAGAATTTTTACCTTTTTGTTAGCATTTTAAGAAGTTTATTTTACGTTTTTAAATAACTTATTTAATTGGTTTTCGTCACCATATGTGCACAACTCAAAAAACAGAGAACGTTCTTGTAACAAACTGTTTAATTAAAATGAACGAGTGAAATTTATGTAGAAGGACGAACCCTTCTTTTGATTTGGACGATCACATTTTGCTTTTGAGTTTTTTTAACTAGTTTATTATTTTATTTATATGTTTTCTTCTTTGAAATAGCAATTCATTTTAGTTATTTTGTTAACTATATATATAAAAGTTATATAAAGCACACCTGTTTTTCAACTTTATTTGTAATGGTGCCGGGATTTTATTTTTTATTGACTTAACTATTGTAATCAGAAGATAAGCTAGATATGTAGTAGAGATGTTGATGTAAAGCTTATTTTGTTACTTTAATATTGAGACAAACTTATTCCAACGTTGTGGGAATTTTTATGCCGAATATGGGATTTAATGTGCGATTTATTTATAGGTTGGCAACAGAATAAAAAATTAAATTTAATACCCTTAAAAATAATAAATAATTGAAAATATTTAAACAGCGTGATTTCATATTCTCAAAAATGGTTTAAAAATGAAAATATAGAGCCAAAATTGGGCATGGTTTTCACTATTTTTCTTTTGGTCAAAAAACTACCAAGCCTGCTTATCTTAAAATTTAATATTAAAAGGTTACATTTACTTGAATTTTTTTAAGTGGGATTTATTGGGATTCATCACTCGCTATATTAAAATAATAGAAAATTAAAAACAAATATTTCACTCTGCTGTTTTAGTAATTAGTAATTACTAATTACTTATGTCTTACATTTGTTTAATGATTAAGTGTACAGAATTTTCTATGGGAAACCAAACTGCATCAATGGCTGTGGAATTTATTATTCGTATTAATTTGCCTAGCTAAAACATGTCGACGTGATAACAGGAATACGTTTGAGGCATAAAAAATTCAACCAGGTGTAATTTTAATTAATTAATGAGTGTTTCTGAAAGGCCGGACTGATGCCTCTCATTCAAAAAGAAAGTTAAGCCAATATCTTTAAAGTTGAAAGAATGAGAAGAAAACAAAAATCTCAATTTGCTTTTGTACCTCAATGAAAAAGTAAATAAAAAAACTCATCAAAAGCTGTACATAATTTTACTATCGATGCGGTTACAAAAATCACCATTATATAGAGCATTATAAAGTATGAAGCCATGTATGACATTTCTAAGAAGGACGAAAGATAAAGGTTTCCAAGAATGTATTCAGGTAAAAATCTGTTTCGTAATTTTAATTAATTAATGAGTGTTTCTGAAGGCCGAACTGATGCCTTTCAGTCAGGCATGGAATGGTGAAATCTATTGAAGGAGAAACCACTTCCATGGCTTCGATGCTAGCGGTCGGGGATGATTTTTTTCGGCGGTCGGGCAAAGTAACATGAAGTTGTAATGATAGTTCATCACTTGTCAGTTTGTTCCATTAACTATGCACAGCTCTTTAACACACCAAAAAACCTTGGGAATTTATTGCAAGCTCAATGCTCATAGAATTTTTTTGATGCTTATACGTCTTATAGCTTTTTAGCCGCTCGTTCGAATGGTAATATTTTTGGAATCCGATGGTCAAACTCCTCATCCTCTGGGAACAAAAACTCAAAAAATTGAATTTATAGCTTAATAGAGCTATATTGCTTAGTTATAAAATCATGTCGCTTTATGAGCTTTAAAGTAGAAAAGTGCACGACTGTATTTTAAATCAATTTAAATAAAATAATTTAATAATAATAACGGTATCTGTGCAAGCCAATTGTATATTGGTTTTATTGTTGCTGCTTTGTTGTCCATTAGTTTCCAGTTGTAGCTTCTCTGTAAAACCACTAAATTAAAATCAAATTGCTAAAATAAAATGGATTTACTAAAACTAAAGGATATTTGCACACAATTTAAAACTAATACATTGATAATCAAGAAACGTCAATTTTTTGGCAATTGTAGCTTTTATTATATCTCCACTTGAAAGGTAAACATAACTGTTTTATCATAATAAAATTCATGAAGTAGATATAATTTCATTTATACTTAATGCGTAAATGTAATGTATTATAAAATACATATTATTTTTTATGCACTTGTTATTTAATATGGTTGCTACTGAAAAAGTTAATAAAATAAAGTCTTATACAGTCGAAATTTGTAGGTACTAAAATTATGCAACGTAAAACCTTAATTCGGCGGCCAAGACAAAAAAGACAAATTTGCCAAATATTTTGAACTACAGTTTCAATTTAAATTAGGGACTTTGGGTTCGCTAATAGAATTTGTGAGCTTTAAACGTTAAAATAAATAAAATCACGGCATAAAAATCTTAACTTATTGTAAGAGAGTGACCAAACAAAGACAGTATGTTTTGTCAAAAAAAAGTCCAAACATTAGATATAATAAAGTTGTATCATCAATCTCAAACAAAAAAATATCAGAGTGTGAACAAAATATGTGCAACCTAGTCTGTTACCAAAATCTGACAGAAAATTAAACGTGTGATTTTGAAGGAGCAAAATATGCTTATTTATCTGTCAAAACAATCTTTAATACACTCCAGATATGGTTTTACTATTTACTGATACTAATATCAAGGCTTCGATTAAACTTCTAAAAAAGAGTTGTTGGGTTGAGATTTTTCATAAGACTTCTTGAAATGAAATAATACTGCAGAATTTGTCAGATATCTAAAAGAGGATCCGGCCTACGATATTTCTTTTTCCAATACCGCTTTTGATGAGGCAGTACAAACTGCCTTGTCTAAGTATACTTGCTACACTTATGAATACCCGCCTTAAAATTCAGTACTGCTGAATGACTTGGGAGCTCAAATTTCTCAGCCCTATCAATTATGGGGAAAATAAAGGAAAGCGATTCTTCAACGGCATCATTATCCTCATGGGATCCAGTTATTTATGCAGTTCAATGCATGTAGAGATTAACAATGCATGCTCGTATTGTTACAACTTGTTTGGGCATAAGTTATGGTTATCTTTAGATGAGTCATCTATGTCTCCCATTTATCAGAAGTTAACAAAGGAGACCAACCAATGCCCAGCTTATCCCATAACTTCTCATTTGTTATACAAATCTTCCCTTCTTCATGACTGTGGGATTAATTACTACCTTACTGACCATCCCAAAGGTCATTTAGTGATAACTAAACCTCGCGTGTCTCATTCGGTTATTAACGTGACCCCCAGCATAGCGCTTCAAAGTTTGTTCTACCCCTTTGACATGTGAAAATATGGAACCGCGTCCAGTTGTACTTGCGGTCATCGATGTATAGAGGCCTACCATCAATATTTCCTGAACTTCATGTGTTTATGCTACGTGTAACAACTAACTTTATCCTCCAAACCATGGGTCAGCACCCTGTAAGAGATGCCGATCGAACCCCGAGCCCAGAGCAGATGCACTCATACCATTAGTTTCGCAGGTTCCGTCTACAACTCTTGACCCATTATGCACATTTCCAGTCTTTTTTAAATCCTACCCGGATCATGACCACTG
>JAQGBQ010001515.1:0-11389 GCA_034698485.1 Vertagopus arboreus
TCCATGGGACTATTTAGACTTGTGAGTGTGTGTGGGTGGATTTTGATTAAGAACTCTTGGGATTTGACAATATTTCGGGGGCAAGGAGGAGCCTCTATTGTGGTCAACTTTTATGGTCAGCTCGATTCATGTTTCATAGGCTTTGGATTACTACTATACTTAATACTATTGAGTTTCGCTTGGTTGTTGGTCACTTTACAAAAGGTTTAATTCTATAGGCTTTGTCCTTGTTCGTTATGGTCAATTGTGTCAGACTCTTCCTTTTTCTTTTGTGTGAGCCATGGGCAATTGACATGAGCATGAGCCTCAACCATGAAAAATTCAGTATTTCTAGTATTTTAAATTCTTGTTATATCCAGTAGAATAAATGATGCTTTTTCGGCATTCTAGCCCTAGCCACTACAAGGAAAGGACCAACTGTCCCGTGCAATTGTAATCGAAACATAAGCAGATCAGCAGCCCGAGGTTAGAGCGTTAGAAGAAGTCATAAGTCAGAAGGAAATTGAGGTTGGATATCATATCAGAAAATAATATTGACAATCTCCTCAATCAGACTTGTCACAATTGGCAATATCTCGGTCCATATTTACATATTATGAGGCAATCTATTCACAAAAGGGCAGGCCAACGAAAAACCTTAGGGTCACCACAGAGCAGCCACAGTACATAAGTACGTCCTCGTTTCCGTTCATATCCAATTTTGGATTCATCTATCTCCCCGAAATATCATCTCTCCCTAGAAATACATTTAATTACATCTCTTACTCTCCTCCCGTATCTCTTCTCTGTATTGTCTCGTCTCTGTATCAATAGTCAATCCAATAGGTAATTTCCATACACATGAGTCTAATTGCCCTATTTTCTTGTTTATTTTAGTGGATCATTCCATCGCCTCTGTGCATGGCCCAGGAGATATCCTAACATGCGGGGGATGTCAGAAGCAGTTCTCCTTAAGCGACATTGTCCGATTTATCCAACACAAAGTCCGGACATGTCCAGCCGTCTTGGCAAATAATTCAGCCCATGGCGGACGACATGGAGAAGCTGCCGTAGCAGCCGCTGCCGCAGCTCTTCTAAATAATAACAATTTAGATGCCAAAAACAATCATTCAATCCTTGTGGAGAGTCCAAGTTCTTCCAATCCTTGTTCAGATGACGAGGATGAAGAAGATGATTATTCGGGGACAACTGCAACAATAATCTCATCTCCTGGGGCTCTGTCCAACGGCCCTACTATGAAAAGGTCACGACACTCGATCAATAAAGCGTCAAACAATAATAACAACAACAACAATAATAACAATAATAGTACCAATAATAATAACATTGGGGATAAAAGTAGTGGTGGCTTGGAGGAAATGTCGAACAATCTGAAAAACAATAGTGTGACCAGTGAGAATGAAGATGAGGAAGATCATCATTTAGGTAATAATTTAATTAGTGGGAAACATCGTATTCATCATCATAATCATCATCATCTCAATCATCTAAATAATCACCTCAACTCCATCCCCGTGGTAAAGCCAAGCATCTCAGCCCCCATCAGTCGAAGATCACTAAATAAACATAACCAACACCCGCATCAACTACCCCCACAGCAATTGCAAAACTCCTCCGCAATTATCTCGTCGTCGTCGTTCAAAGGAGAAGGTCAAGAACCAAAAGGGATTTCTAAGTCGGATGCTTCGGTCAATACCGCTTCCTCTAAAGAGGCTACAGGTTTGTAGATTTCTCTCTTAATCTCTTGTAATCTTCCTTTTAAATTATACACACACATATATATAATAATATACGATAAAGGGCAGGTTGTTTAGCTTTAAGTCATTGGTTCTGGTGGGCAGAAGCTGTTTATTATTCCAATGCATTGAACAGGAAATAAATGGAAAGGGGAGAAGAGTGGTCCGTGTGAAATGTCCAGTTTGCACTCACAACAATTAATCCAATTTTTCGATAAATTAGTCAGATAGCTTTAACTCTATGTGAGATAAACCCGAGCGAGAAAAAAATTGAGGAATGGGCAGTTCCACTTGTTTTAACTTCTTATCTCCTATCCTATTTATCATTAGGGCGTCCACGTAAAACAGAAAAGCATAATTGCCATGCATCATTTATGCAATTCCTTATGATGAACCTGTCTAACCTTTACGAACTGGCAAATTTTCGCAACTTAGGGCTTAATTATAATTATAATGCATTAGTACAAGAACAACATTGTCTGTGTAGTCAGTGGGGGTAGCTTATCCAAGTTCTGCTTGCTCAAGAATGAATGTAAAATACATATAAATACAAAACATATAATATTTCTCCTTTGATCGACCTGTGAGAAAGGAAGCTGAAGACCGCATTTTTCTAAGACTTTTTTGACGTAAATAACTGGTCACTACATATACTCATTTTGTAACACTATGTTTTATGTACATCTCGGATTTCCTTGATATGTAAAAACAGCGAGGAATTTTAATTACAAAACTACAGACGACTTTGTCCATCCGTTAAACTTTTTAAAGGCTTGAAGTCATTGCGGAGGTGAATGTTTTTACAAGACAACAATCGCATATTTATTTAACTTATAGGCACGAAAATATGCATATATATAGACTGGAAGTAAAAATAAAATAAGTTGATCTACATATAGAAGTTAGTGAGTCCTTTTAGATGCTCCGATTTATGTACTAGGCATGTATAAAATGATATAATTTTCTCTGAGAGAAAGACGAAGAAGTTTAGGAAAGTTTGATTAATTTCCAAGTGTCGACTTGATCCCAGGGGATCGTCTCTTTCAACGGGTGATAAATAGATTTTAAGGTTTCTAGCTCTTCGTCTCTCCGAACCGAAGAGCGTTTTTTTTGTTTCTCCTCGCGTCTTCCCATTTTCGGATTCATCCATCCATAAACCATCACTCTCTTCCTTCTCTTTTGCATACTACACGTTGTGCTTTAGATATAAAATGTACATATTTATTTACTTTACTACACGCAATCCAGAGTTAACTGTTGGTCTTAACTAGGAAGCTAAGGTTTCTTTTCTTTTTAAAGGCAAACAACGTAATTCCATTACAATCACACGAAAGACAAGGAGATCATTTTGGTTTTTCAAGTTAGTTTCTATAAAGATTTGAAGTTAGCTTGGCTCTAGAAATCGATAAAATATAAACCAAATCTAATATATCATATATTAGTATATTTTGGTCTGCTCATAAAGTGTGGTGCTTCACAAAGTAAGCTACAAACCCGGATTTTTTGACATCATACAATTCATCTTAAGTCATTTGTTTGAACACTATCATCAAAAAAACCTTTATTGTAAACTTACGCATAGTCTTATTCTTCAGGGTTGATTTTTCTAACCCGGGTCTGTTGTCTTTGTTCACCAAGCGGGCTAATATTCAATAAATACCTTCATCCTTCAAACATTCAATTTCCAAAGGGATTTGAATATCATATAGATGAGTAACATTGAAATTTCTTCATTTTATATATTACTAAAAGTGTGTACTGCGATAATGGATTTTTTCATGGATTATGTGCTCATCCTTCCGATTTCTGCTCTGAATTTGTTTTTTTCTCTCTGGAGATAATATGTTTTCGGAGTCTTATTATTATTTCAGCTGGGCAAAGTTAAGTTCCTCAGTGTTTTTGTATCCAATTTCCATGCTTGGTCTAAGAAAGTCCAGATTCGCATATTGCCATTATGTTGAACACAGTATGTAAGGGAAGTGTTTGACATTTATGGCAAAATAATGACTCGTCCAGAACCTTTAAGAGAATCAATGATCGTGATATTCTGTGTCCAAACCTAGAGGATGATTTGAACTAATCCATTTCCTTAACCATTTGAACATTGACAAGAAATCCACAAGCTCATTAAACAAGTCATTTGAAAGGAGAGCCGGAAAGAGTTGTCTTTAACTCTGGTTTTTACTCCGGTGCTGGACACCTGACCACAACAGAGACCGAAGAATAGGACACTTTTCGCCCATAAAATAGTTCCTACTTGGTAATAATAATCTGGAGGAGAGGGAAATTGACACGTAATGTGTATATGTAGGAGTATGTGCTGGAGTATTTCCTTAAAATGACCCTGGTAATGTGTCCAAAGTGTCCATAGTTCCTCAGTTTCATAGTTCCATGCTAATCAGGAAGCGTACGAGTATTGTTACGACTATTATGACTGAAAATAGGGGAACTCTTCTACTTCGTCTTCTCTAGAGTCTAGAAATCGTCATGTCAGTAAAGTCTTTCAAAGTCGGGTGCTGTGCTGCTGCAGGATATGTGTATTTTTGCACAGATTTTTTTTCCCTTTCCTCTGAAAAGTCACAAGTCCAAAGTGCTAATTTGAGATTCCATTCACACTTTGAACATTTGGTGGAAATGACATGATCCCCTTCTTCTTCCTCCTACCTCGTCTACTATATACTTTTATTCTAGCTAGACTCGTCTTAATGACCAAAGTCAAGTCAGACCAAACCACACACATACACATACACTTGAAACACGGAGAGAGAAAAGACAAATCTGTGAGGAGTCAACCCTTTCCTTGTTCTTTGTTATACAATATATGTACGTATAGATAAAAAAAAAATCCACACCGACCGACCAAAAAACCTCCGAGGTTGTCTCAATCTTTGACCTTACCCATCTGCTGGTCACAACACATCTGTCTCCTCAGTAGTAGTCAACGTCCTAAGACCTTATATTCTAATATTCAATATCCGACAGCCAGAATTTCCACTGTCATTTCATTGTCAACCCTTTCCTTGTCGGGTGGTTATTACCAAACCAAACTGTGAATCCATCCAGAAACTAGTGGGACTTACCCTTGTCGTTTAGACAAAGTGGCCACAGTCCATATGCAATCCGATTCTACCGATTTTCGGTAATCTTAACCAATCTTGTGTCATTCGGATCGGACAAACTGAGTTTTAGATGCAAATTTTTACAGTCTTCTTTAGATTTCATACTGAGGTTTTCTTCTGCTCTTGCAAATAAAAGGAAAGTACGTTAGATTTAGATATGCAATGTTTGGCTGTTATAAGGTAGACTTGACTTTGCTGCACTGGCTACTGAATTATGCATAGAGGAACATGAATGAGAGTTGTAGGTTGCACATCCGAATGTAATAACTGAAAACAATAATGATCCAGATGTTGCCACCACCACACCATCAAGCATAGTATATAGGACCAGTACTCCGAACACATCGTCATCGACAAAATCGACATCGACACAGACAGACCAGCAGCCTGGACAGCTCGTAAAATGCATGAAAGGGTTGAAATGAATTCAGATTCAATACGAATATATAGTTACCCTCAGCAAAAATCATTCATCATTAAGATGAGACGAGATCGCTCCTCAACTTATATTCTTTATTACTCTTATTGAAAATTCAAATCCATTTGCTCTACCTGCTAAAACAGTAGCAGTGGAAGACACGAGAGAATTTTTATTTGTAATAAGGGCTAATGATGATGACATGATGTGACGGTTATGGTCATTAGGGAAATAGGGTAGAATAACTTGGATGTAAAAAAACTAGTAACAAAGTTCACGGAGTTTGACCACTATGGATGGACATGTTTGTTCTAACTAATAATATAATATGCACATGCATGAAAACATTGTGGAAACCTTGGAGGAGTATTTAGCCATTAGCCATTATGCATTAGGGTTGTGTATTAGGTAAATGTAATGCAAATTGATTGGAAAGGAAGAGCCGGGAGAAAAAATATCCGGGTATTTCCTCATGTCCTAATGCCCGCACGCATTATACATTATCCCTCGTCTTTTTCTCCTCTATAAATATACGGGTAATATATTCACACTCATCATCACAAGGTGACTGCTTACTATACTTATGGCTTATTCTCTGATATCCTACCTGGATGGATGAATGCAAATACCCGGGAGAGAAAGAAAAAAACTACGCCAGGGCAGTCTCACTAATTAAATACACGAGGAAGCAAGCTCGCCAATGGGTTTCTAAACAAACTAGCCAGGTTTTTATGGACGGTATCTAGGTTTTGAATTATTTTACGGAGATTTTAGAGAAGCTGTTTTTTTTACTGTGATGGTCTTCTGTTATTGATGGTGGTAGTGGTAGGAGACTCATTGTTTAAAATGCATACTGCCCGGGTATCTGTAGTAGTCAAAAAGTGTTATATGAGTCATGGAATAAGAATAGGAGATGATACAGTCCATTATGCACTCGGTCCGAGTAGTCTGTCAGGTCTTTTTTAAATGAATGAAAAGGATGAGATAAAATTGAAATGCCACCCGGTGGGACTCTGAACTCTACGGTTGGATGGATGGATTTTTTATTTTATATTTCAAAATGAAAAAGAAATCGGATCGGACCGGATCTTCTCAATGTCCGGTGATGGTGATGAACTGATGATAATAATAATAATAGTATAGCAGAGTTTAGTGGATCCACCCTGCCTTTTAAAATTATTCTTCGATACTCAGCCACAGAAATAATTTTCATATTCAAACCCGAATTCGGATTTTAAACTTACCATGGTGTATAAAGGTTATATCTATAAAAGTGAGAGATAGATCTTCGTTCATTTTTTTAACAGGGAAGGATGGGTTGACCGATTTGGGACTTTTTTACGGAACAAGAATCCTATTTTAGTTTTATGAGAACGAACAATAGAGCTCAGAAAGACACAATAGACATCTCATCTTCTTCACATACTTTCTGATATCGTTATCATTTTTATAAAGTTTCAAAACTAGTAAACCACACCACCGATAAAAAAAAGTTGCATATGCACTTACTTTTCTCTCTCTTCAATAGGTTTGTTTAAAATGAAAAGGGTAGAAGGAGGACATGGACATTCATAATATGTGCATATCCGGATTTTCAATTTTAAGATTACAAGTGCCTTTTTAAAATGTCCAACTTGTTTTAATGATTTATTACCTATGTATATACACTATATCCAGATTGATATGTTTCTCTGATTATTGTATGCAGAAAGGGAGAAAAGTGTCCAGATTATTACTCTGTGGTTCTTGAAGTATTTTTTGATGACGGACTCCATTACAGATTATTATTAGAGAAAAAGGGCTGAGTGCCCTTGGTACTTTTACTACATTTGATATGTTGATGATGATCCCATGCAATAAGTTGGAGTGCGTATGAAAACGTATATATGTATACTACCGTGTTGTACACATTGATAATGTTGATCAGCCTTTGTTATGTGGAGAACAGAAGAGATATTTGCATACTGCATGACTGATGCCTTTGTCTCATTGTGACACAAGAGAGAAGAAAATCCCGGATTGGGAGGACAGCCCGGTCCATTTCTGTTATGAGGAGACTCTGTCAATATAATGCCCGGGTATTATCTATTCACAAAATATGTATATCCTTCCCATTCATCCTATCGGACTTTCTCCTTCTCCAAGAACTCCTGTACATAATGCATTAGGTTTTATAGTGTTGTCAAAGAGTTGAAGTCGATATGTTTCTTGACATTTTTATAAAGCTCTATACTTGCCGGCTATTCAGTTTTGAGATTTTTGCATAAAAAGAGTAAGAGATGCACGACTCTCATAACTTGAGCTGGACTGTTGACACAAAGGCTTCCGTTTTTTGATAAGGCAATGAAGAGTGATGATGAAGAGTAGAAGGATATACAAGTGCGGTTGTCTTATTCTCATATTGCTTAAATGTTCGGGGGTCACTTTTGATTTTAAAATTCGAATCTTGACTTATAAAAGGCTTAGTTCTTTCTGAACCCTGAGTAGTAGTGATATTCTATGCAGATTTGTTGTTGTGTAAAGGAATTGTGGTGAATTGTTTGGTATGGTTTGAATATATATTCACAAGTTTTACCCCCATGGACTCTCAAGTGACATTTGAGGTAAAGGAATGTATATTAAGCAAGTTAAGAGTTGACATCTCCCGTCCAGCCTGAGTTGTCCTTCGTGTCCTCTCATAACTTTACTGGAAAGGGATCACTCGGATTTTTACAGATCTAGCTCCCGATCCCGTTCTATTATTTAAATCCACCTCAATAATTTATGCATCCTCACATCTCCTCCAAATAATATTATTCTTTTGTGGTTATCATCCCCACTAATCATCTGCTACACAAGAATCTAGAATTTTGAATCCACTAGATTCTAGCCTAGTTTGAGAGTTCAGAGTTTGTTGAAAATGCAATTGTTGTGGCTAATTGTAAATTGTCGACTTTGGAAATATTTTATGAGTGATATGCCTCAAGGTTGTTTGAATCTAGAAAACGTCATGCTCTTAATAATAGCCATAAGCTCACTCTGTCATCTCTGTCTATTATATTCTAGTCCCTGGAATTGAATGAAGATTATTGGATTTGGGGGTTTTTCTTATGTATTTTTTTGTGTTTTCGTCAAAGCCTTATCTTATTATCATTCGGAACTAATGGGATTGACTGTATTCCTTCGGGGATGACCTCTGTACAATAGAATACCCAGTTTACAGCTTGGTTGGCTCAGGATCATTTTTTATTTCGTTAGCCCCGGTCGGTCAGACAGGCAGAATGATGTCACTTGAGGCAGACCAGGGTGGATTTTCTACACATATAATTCTATAGCTGATAAGTCGACTTCCCACAATTTTCTCGAGAGGAACTGTGGTCAAGATGACTTTGCACTTCTTCTTCTTCTTCTTGCAATCTCTAAACTCTATAATCCTCAATGTGTCTCATTGGGTGTTCAAGACCTTTTCAATCCGAGATGAACTGAGAGGTGAGAGATGTGTTTAGTAATAAGTGTTGTAGAAACTGTTGACCGACTAGGACATGCTGAGACTGAATCAAGTCTTCTTAGAATCCTTCTTTATTCCACGGCAGAAGGTTGCCGCATAGGACATTTGGATTTTCGAGTTGTCCACTAATCTATTAAGAATGTACAGTCAGTGAACAAGTCCCACAGAAAGTTTGTAGATTTAAATTACACGTTTTAAGAAAATGCAGCTCTTTTGTCTCTAACTTTTGTCTATATGTGACCAGAGTCATCCCACGAATTTCTTGTCACCCTTTTGTTATCCTATGGGTCCAACCCAACCTTAAGTTTTAATGTTTTAAAAATTAGGCAAAGACAATTGTCATCCTCTGTGTTGGCGTTAGCGTCCTTTTTTATTTATTTATTTATTTATATTTAATAGAAAAAAGAGATAGAAAAGTAGTGGAAGGATTTCTCAAGAAATTCTAAACTCAAGTAAATAAATTAGACTCACAAGTCACAAATCAACAATGGGAATCAGTAGGGACTAATTTAATAAAAGATTATTATTATTACACATGGAAAGATTTCCACGAATTACTTCATCAACTTGGACATGCTCTGAAAATTCATATTATTCTCAGACCCCGAAAAGAAACCTTTTTAACAAAAATTATATCTACGAGACTTTTGACATTTTTATTAAGTGTTTTTCATACATTCATGAATTGCTTTATATTTTACATTTTTGGAATGGCATGTGAAATAAAATAAAATTGATACACTTAATTGCCAGATTCCGGTTGCAACAAGGTTTGAATTATTTTATATCACATATCAGATCCCATGTAGTCGAAAAATAGACAAATTTTTTACGGACAAATGTTGAGCAATTAAATACCCAAATCTTAACATATTAATAACTTAAATAGTTGCGAATTATCTTAAGTCTCACTTTTCATTCTACATCATAGTGGACAAACAAGCAACATCAACAATACGAAATTATAATTGAGCTGTCAAACTAAGAACAATTGGAAAGTCTTCATTGAGCCATTATATTTATAAAAAAATTAAACTAAGAGTTTAAACTGATAAAGGATTTAGCAGCTGAAATGACAGCAGTGGTTTAACAGGTACAAATATTATAAATTAAAGAAATTAAGCTGAGTCGTTTTTCCGCGAATTTGTAGAGATTACTTCATCTATTGTATCATTCTGTTAGATGAAATGATATCATCACTAATCATCAGACAAAAATTAAATCTAATTTAAATTTGTCGGTTTAAAGACAAAAGAAAACAGCAGATCTAGTCAATTTTTACACCTTTTAAGCATGTTTTTGCTAGTGTATTTTAAAAACTATTCTATAAACTTCAAATCTTGGACAACCCAGTCAATTTTTAAAGCCAAATATATTTTTGAAATATCTATAGTAGACTGCTAAGTTTTATTTTGCAAGTTATAAAGCTATAATTATATAATTAATTACTAATCGATTTTTGTAATTGAATATGAAATAAAAATGATTGGTTTCGCTGCCGGACTTCGTATGTAACAAGGTTAATATTATTTTTAATACCATGTCAGATTTCATGAAACCCACAACACGATTTTGTAGAAATTAAAAAAAAAATTATTGAGTGACTGACGGACGAAGAGTCCAAAAAACGAGATTCTGGATCTCAATTCTGTAGCATCCTTGACTTGACTTTTGTGTCTTCTCCTCTGTCATTAAATTGAAACCTTTTATAAATTCCCCATCTCTAGAATCTAAAAACTAGCCGGGTATCTATCTATACACTAGATAAGGAATACAGAGATACCAGATAGGTACGATTCTTTTCCTTGTGTCTTGTTGATGAGCATCCCCGTAGGAATCAGAATTACCCGATAGAGAGGACAGAGGCAGGACATTGGAAATGATGATAGAGAAATGCCAAATATCTAACTTATTATTATACAAAAAGGGTTCTTATAAAATCTAGATCTTCTTCACATGGCCAGTTTCTTTGGGGAGATGGAAAGACATGGACATGATGACAATTGTGTGTCGTAGTCTTGTCCATTGCCTAAAGGTCAATTTTAACCGAATTATGCAATATTCATAAGACAGTTTTGCTACAAAATTGAGACTCGGACTTTTTTGGACTCCTTGTCCGTCAAAACTCAAACAAAATCGAATCATGGCCAACATGAAATCTGGCATGTTAATAAAATTAATTCAAACCTTGTTGCAAATGGAATCCGGCAACCAATATATATCAAATTTATTTTATTTCGCATCCCATTCCAAAAAATTCATGGATGTATTACAAACACACTTAGACGTAGTTGAACTTGGACTTTCGACAAAGTTCATTTTATGAATTCTTCATTGTGTTCCGTATAGCTGAAGATCGATGAGTGACCGATAATTCGGGAGATCCCACGGGATCAGAACAACTTTTTTAAACCGATATATCGCATCTATTCAATAGATTCAGTAGTTTAGGTATATGTCTTTGTAAAAAATATAAAAAACTGAGGAGGGTGGTCCATTGGAGGAGTTGTGTATGATTTTTTTTGTCTCCGGAACACAAAAGATTTTTTTTATATATATAGAAAAGGCTTTTTTCTCAATATGATTATATGACATGGTCATGTTTTGTGGCAGAAATACAATAAGCAAA
>JAQGBQ010001516.1:0-11386 GCA_034698485.1 Vertagopus arboreus
ATCATCATTGGATTTTGGATTAGATTTCATTCAAGCGATTAAGCTTACATTACAGCCGTGTGGGTTTATTGTTTTTTGAGGACATTAAATTTTGACTATCTGGCTATCTGATAGTCTGCGTGTGTGTTGTAATTTTATTATTACGATTATAATACCTAGTTTACTACACTACTACTACCACATAAAAAAATAATAAAAATACCAACTTCTTTTATCAATCACAAAAATAATTATTTAAGTGAGTGGAGATGCAGCAAAGGACAGACCCGTAAAGGATTGTTTATCTTTATATAAAAACTCATACTGTATTTTAATTGTATACAAAATATGGATTCAAGGGATGCTACTTGATGATTTAAAACGGATTCCCATGTTGCCTAAGCAAGGTATGTTCATCTTTTAATCATTATTAATTCTCTAGTTTAATAAAGAAAGAAAATCATAATGAGAATTCCATTCCTTCATACATTGTTTTTATAAACTTGGAAACACCTATAAATAATTTAGCGATTCAATTGTTCAATTTAAACAGTAGGAATTTGTGTTTTGCTAGAAAACCTTCTAAAACCATTCGGCTATGAAATTGGTCCTTCGATTAATTAGATACTGAGAAATTGTCGATATAATAATAATCTGCAGGATAATGGGGATTATAGTACCACAATGCTATTTTATGAGTTGAAATTAGTTACAAGGGATAGATTGAGGTTTAATAATAATATAAGTTTAAGGACAATGAAGAATCTTGTTGAGTAATGTGTCTTGTTCTGTCATATAAGGTTTGTAAAACTATGCAGTCTTAATTCCGAAAGTAAGTGTAGTATAAAAAATGTAGAGTTTGTGATATAGTCAAGAGTTAATCATTCATTTGAGAGAGATGAGAGTTTTTTCTGAATTCTGGCTAATGACACTGCATGTTCTTAATTAAAAGAGGGTTCTTTGCTACCCACCCACCGTCAAGTCGCTGTTTCCTAGCCACCAGTAAAAGGATTTTTTTGCTACATTTTGCACATTTACATCTAACAAGAACAACCAACGCCAACTGTTCTTTACGTATCATCTATGATAGCAGAAAAACTAAAACTAAATACAGACTCTCTCAGTGAGAAGTCTCTCTGTTCTTGTATCTATAAAGAATTCCACAATTGTTTTATTAGTAGTAACTACTTATGCAATAATAATGGGCTCTTCTGTATCCAATCCAAAAAGAAGAAAGAGTCCACCACTGCTTCTGAGATGAAGAAAGTGAACATAATTGGCATGCCTAATATAGAAGTTCCTTAATTTCTTGGTCCAACAACAAACCATTTTAATTAATCGTCGTTAAAATACAAAGGAAGCTGGTGAGAGGATACTAACCAAAAAGTCCCTGTTTACTATTCTAAACGTTGCGGAATTCCTCAACCTCTCAACTCTTTTCAAACTCTTTTCGGCGAATCTTATTAGATGTTTTTAGTTTAAGTTCTCTCCTGTCCTAAAAAAAACGTCATTTATGGCTCATGGGATTGGAAAATTCGATTGGCTAAACTTCTTGACGGAAGTCATGAATGAGACTGTAAAGAAAATGCTAAATCAGCGAAAATTCCAAAGTTTAAAATCGGTCCGTGGACTTTTACGATCTTTAATTTCAACCCGTTTGTCGGTACGAGTTAAAAAGGTTTTATTTTTAGAAGTTTGATTACATCTGCCCGTTTGATGGAGATTACGTTCGTTACGGATGAAATTCAATCCGGTCTTTATCAACGAAGATATTATACGTATACATGTACATGTAATGTTAGCAAATTATTTGACTTTTGTAGGACAGGAGGAGGGAAGTAAGTAAGTAAAATGGTTTGAACGAATTAGCGTCACCATCATGAATCCTGAAATTCCTCTATATGATAGCTCCATGTTCATCTTTGCAATATCATCTTGTGTAGCATCAACAACACGGAACCGTTTCGGAGTTTAAGTGTGAAATGGGCAAATGAGATAAGAATATGTACGAGGAGGACGGGAAAGAGTCAGTTAATGAAGTTTATGTCAGTTGTTGAAATTAAACTGAACGGTCTTAAACACTCATAAGGGAGATGTGTCTGCTTTGGCTGGGAAGTAGACGCTAATAAAAGTAGCGAGATCTGCTAGATTAGATTGGGAATGTCATCGTCAGTAGGATTTCGCACAGTTGGACACCTCAGAAGATTGCCGGAATTACGACTTCAAAAGATTTTAAATTTCCAATAATTATTACACTAAAGCCTCAGTCACACATATATGTTATCCCTTGGAAATTAGAGAGCCGTTCTTCTTACAGATATAATAATATTGCTGCACTTCTTCTTGCTAGTTGTACTTTGCTTGCTGCATACTAAAACATTTCACACGGAAGTTTGTCCATATCTCTCTGTATAATAAAACAGATGGTAGTTTATCTCTCTGGTGCAATTTTACATGTGCTTTTATTACAAAGAGACCCAGCATTGGACCAGGGAAATGAACATGGTTTGCATACTAAGCAAGCCAAAAGCGTCTATTTTGCATTTATTTAATGGTACTTGCTAACTTTATGCTGTCATATTGCCCTCGTGGTTTCGCTTCTCTCGTCAACAAATCAGATAGACCGAGAGAGATAGGGTTCAGAGGGGGTGATAAAGAAAACGGCTAGAATATATATTAAAATATACCTCCACTTCCATAACATAAATTCGAAACAAGCAAAAGGGTTGTTATTATAATCTGTACTAAGGAAAGATGGCTGGGAAACTTACAAATTACTACCATCATCCCGGTGGTACAGTACCAGCATCACCACAAGGCATTACCAAGAGAATAGGTAATAAATTCCATCGGTCAATCTAATAACTAAACTATAAAAATTGATAGTTTCATAATATAACTCCCTAATGGCTTTCTGATGTCGATTGTAAATGGGTGTCAAAAGCAGAGTAATTTACGACTGGGAAAATTCTCAATCTTTCTGAATCTCTACGGGGAGTGTCCCATCGGATTATAAGACTTGACATTGACAGTTCTAGAATCTTGAAAAACAATGGACAAGTCGGCAAGTGAAATCTGCTCGGCTTGTCATAGCTCTACAAGTTCTACTTAAATGAAAAGATTTTAAGAAACTCAACAGTCACACTGCCTCTGTGTTGTGTGTCACAGAGCTGGAGTTTATGACTACTCAATCATTCGCACTGTTGAACCGTCCTTGCAGGCATTCTATCAGTTTGTGACCATGGAGCTACTACTAGGACTTAGATCTTCATCCACTGTCCACCAATATATAATACAGTCTGGTCCATTTTTCTTTTCATCTCAAGGAGTTGGTGACTTGATTCGTAACACAGTAGTATGTCCTTTTAAAATGACGAGGGATCCTACTGTGAGTAATTTTCATGTAAAGAAGCCTCCGCTTCGTTGTCAGATATGTATCAGTGTGGATTTCGTGAATACAACAATTTACGGTGACACTTGATCCTTAAACTAGTAAGTTGGCAGTTAGGAGAAAAAAACATCAATGTCTATCATAACATTTATATGGAATCCATTACAGAAAAAGATGGAAAGGTGTCCAATTTCACAATTTCAGCTCTGGCGGCTCAGAAAACTGAATTTGTGGTCTGAAAATTCTCTACTTGCTTTATTTTATTTGGGCTTTTATGATCTCTGTGGTTTTACTCTCGGTCGGGTTTGAGTTTCATCATCAGCAGAATATTATTTGGGTGCAATTTGGTAACTGATTTTGTGGTCCATTTTCAATTTATTGGTCTGGTTTTAGCCTCAAAAGGTTTTTGTCGAGTCAAGTTGAATCTCTTGCGAGTATGTACAAGTAAAAATGTTATGAGAATATCCTTTTAAAATCGTTATCAATTCAGTTAAGGAAGTGCATTAAGATTTTAAAACAAAACAGTAAGCACAGGTGATACTATCATGATATAAAAAAGGGAGGAGATTTTTAGATTTTATTTAATGGAATGGCTCATCGAAGCGACGTGGGATGCAAATGTATAGTATAGTATCTAGAATCTTTCGCATTAAGTTTGGGAAAAAGACAGTAGGTCCATTGTGATTTGGTTGGTAGCATAAAAATGTACAGCATAACTATATGCCAGAACCCTGGAAGGCTGAAGTTGCCAAGAAGGTAACAAATGCTGGTTTTGGTTGACGGTAATTCAAAACTTGTGTTTTTGTTAGAGCCAACTTCGCCGCACACTTTTATGCAAAAATAATACATCATTTTTATGTTATCATGGTATATCCCATTATGCTACATATCCTTCTTACACCGTACTTAGGAACACAACAAGCAAAACGAACCTCAGTCAGCTTTCCCAGGCTTTATGATAAGCCTCCTATAATATAACACCCAGACAATTCAGGGAGGTTGAGTATCTGTAATAACTTTGTAATGTTCCTTACATTGTATCCTTAGGTTATCTGTAATCTATTCCATATGTATGTGTTTGTGTGCCGCAGCTAGTGGCGTTGCATTTTTAAATCTCAAGTATTTTCTTTCAAATGAAAAACAAGACTTAAAAAACGGGTCCAGTCAAATGTATTTTGAGGTGTCAAATAAGAACGCAGCCTGGATCACGTAAAATGCAAAACAGTTGGCATTCCTCTGCAGAATTTTAAACCGCAAAAATAATTCTTCCGTAATTACAGGATGTGTTGAGAGAGGAAAAAGCGTTCCGGAATGTGTTTAATGTGCCAGTCTATTTAGTTCTTATTGTTATAGTCAATTTGGCTTAAAATGTTTTTAAGGATCAATAAGTTTTCTACTCATTGTGGTTTTGAAATCTCAATACATTTATTTCTGCAACACATCCTCGACTAAGTAAAACAAAATTACAGAAATAGATCCCATGTCATGTTGTTGTTGCAATTGGTATTTTCTCTTGTTTCAAAACGACTTAAAAATTGCAACATAACATTTCCACCTGACCGCCCCTGTCCTTCGAGCGATTCAATTTGTCTTTAAAATATTTTATTACTGCAGTACATATCGTATTATAATAAAATAAGGTTGCGTCGTATTGGATTCCCTATGATGCAATAAAAAAGTATATGAACTCGCAGATCATCTTCATCATCTTCTTCTTCCCCATCATTATCAACATTTTGTAGTCGATTTTTTTTCTTCTTAAAAATCTAACCTGTAGGGCTGGTTGAATCTTCACACACACACATGGATGATTTTGTTTTGTTGGTGGTGGTGTCCGATGCATAATGCATGTAGTGTGATTCCCTTCGGCAAAAAATGGAGTGTAATTGTAAATCGTAAATTGTAATTGTAATGTGAAGGGAAAGGTGTTGGTGTTGTTAGTTGGTCAGGCAGAAAAAGGCGTTGGAAAAGATTAGCGAAAAATCCCTTCTTTCTAATCTTCTTTTTGTGATGGCTAATATGATGATCATGATTATGATGATGGTTCTTATTACATGGGCAATCTTCTTCTAAATTCTTTGCCTCCTAGCAGCTCTCAAAATGGCTTACTGACTCTGTTTCATTTCCTGTCCAATCATTGACTCTGCCATTATTATTATCTTGTATATACAAAATGAGCAAAACAGCTTGGTAGTAGTTGTGGAAGAATAGACGAAGCGTTTTGGGCAAATTTGAGGCCAAAATCTTCTTCCCATCGTTACCATCATCATTAGCGCAAATCATACCTTTATAAATATGTTGATGTCTAGTTACGACCGGATTATATTACGTTACAAAACACCAAAAATGGATAATTTAGACCGTGTAATAGTAGTAGTAGTGGTAGTAAAGTAAAGTGTACAGTTAAGTATTCAGTATGGTACTTCTTCTGTAAGGCTTTTGAAAAAGAGCTTACTGGCACTCTGCATTTAAATTAGATTTTAAAAGAACATAAAAATCCCCCTGGAACTCTGGAATCTGGTTAGAACTCCATGGGGGTATAGGATATGTTTTCAAATTTTTGTTTATTTTAATGTGCGAAACTAATTGAATATAATAGGGTTAACCGTCTACAAGTTAACATAAGATTTAACGAAGAGGGATGATGTGGGACGTAGAATTGGCTTGATTTCATAAACTTATTTAGTGATTGAAGAGTTTTGCAATTCACACTCGACACCTTGACATTTTCATACCAAAAAATCAATCTCCTCTTGACTCTCTTTAGTTGGTTATCTGTTTGCCATCTTTTGCTTCTAGACTCTGAAGGATGATATAAGTATTATTGTAGATTTTGCGTTGGTGTGGTCGTTTATTTTAGGGATTTGTAGAAGTTAAAGTGCTAACAAGCATCACGAAATCCATGGAGATGTTGACGTTGGCATGCTATTGTTGATGGCGTGTCATGACACGTCGTAGGAGAACGCTTTTGGTGTTAAATGAACTGATGCATTACTGGCAGAATTGTGGAAAAAAAAGTAAAATTGGATGGCAGCTTTTTTCTTTATATGTATTCTTTGAATTCCACTTTAAGCTCTCTCGTATTTTTCACACCAATATTGTTTGCGTCTGCTGAAACATATTATAGGTGTGTTTATTCTTGCTTGACATATATATAGAGAAGCTGGTAAAACAGCAGCAGGTATAAATAAGGTATTCATTTCAGTATTCACTTAGAGCCCTGAGGTCCTTTTCTCATAAGTTGACATGACGTAGATTAATTAGTAGAATTGACAGGTCACGTACCAAAGTTAGGGTCAGTCTCCACCTTCTCTGCTACTCTACTTCAATCCCTTTACTTTAAATTGGCATGGAGTCACAAACTAAGAAAGACAGGGAGCATGAGCCAAGAAGAAATTGAACGTTCAGGACGAGGTGGCTAATTGTGACGGAAGGGTTGAGAGGTCTTAAAATGTAACAAGTTGAAATGAACAGAAATGAAACCCTTTAACAATTCTTCTTACCACTAGACTTAGAAACTATACAAGGTTTCTACTTTTGAGTTTAGAGAAAGAAAGCTGAAAGTGTTGACCGGCCTGGAGTTCATGATAATAGAGAAGGCTCAAAAAATATGTAGGGCTTCTAGTTTTTAAGAAAAGGGTTTTTGAGTGACAACCCTTCTACATTCAACATGCCATACGGGTTTCGGCATCTTACTATTAGCTGTATTACACAAGTATTAGGTATGAAAGTGGGTGGACGTGTTATCGTCTATATTGTGAAGGCTGTTGTTACTTCTAGAATTTCTACTAGAGTTTGAAGAAGAAGATGATATGAGCTGACAAAAAGCACCTCAAAAGGATAAAAACATTCTCTCAAGTATGAAGGAATTGGGATATCTATATGTTATAAAAAGTGTAAAAGGAAGACGGCAATAGATATTATTAATATTATTATTTTATCTCAAATTCTGAATGTGTCTGTCGTAGTCATATGGCTGGGCTAGACTATATCTCGCCGTACTTTACATGGTTATACATGGTATTTAATTATTAATGAATACTATGTATGTTATCACGCGAGCAACAACTGCAGGCCGTACTGCCCGCTTGTATTGATATTGATCTCTATTCTCTCTCGACTCAAGCTTTGAGTATTCCGCTGTGGTCGATCAAAAAGTATGGATGTTGTTGCACTCTGGAAATTTTGATTCAGACAAAATGCCATTAAGCTGTAGTAGTAGGATCGTATAACATGTAATGAAATGTAACTAGGCTGGTGGTAGTTGGTAATTTTGTAAGTAGTTTGGAACAAAGCTATTACTTGGTTTTATGTCATCAAGCTTCATGTCACATGTAAGTCATAAGCACCTTTAGTAAAGTAAAAGTTAGAAGAACATGTTAAATATTTCTTTGGTGAGTGAGACGACAGAGACAGTAGGAAATGTTTTAATGGAAAGTAGTAATAATTCGTGTAAAACGGTATAAAGAGGTAAAACATCGACCACTTCGACATATATAACGATATACTCCGTGGTTTTTAGCAGGTGATATGCATGTGGATTGGTCGACAGGCTGTCAGTGTGGACGGAAAGTGGCCCATAATCCATAATAATAAAGTCCGTACATACGTAACCTCGTAATAATTCCTATAATATAATCTTACATTCTGTTCTGGCTGGAAATAAAGAGGACGAAAAGGAAGTTTAACGAAGAGTGTGTAGTATTAGACCTTCTGCTGGATGAAATGGTAACACTAACCGTAATAATAGCAGCAATAATAATAGAGAGGAATACCTTGAGGGTGTCGAACAGACGGAGGACTGGCTTCCACCATTAAAAGTCTCTCACCCTATCCGGATTCCAGAGACTAGTATCTGAGCAAACGTTAAGCAAACCGCTTGCCTTTCCATCTTTTTATTAGATTTCAAAAGTTAGAAAGAATTCGGTAACAGAGCAAGCCAAAATGTGACTGAAAAATGTAAGAAAAACATATGCTAAATGCTAGAGCCCAAAACATAAAAGAAAAAGGCCGGACGTATGCCATTGAGATGAATGGAATGAACTTCCAACTTGGACAAATATCAGAGGACATATAGCAGTAATAATATAATCTATAGATCACTGCTCCTTATGCATTCCTTGAGTTCTTCTAACCTGGCTTCGAGAGGTCTTAATCTTCGTATTGTGCTATGTGAGCTGTACAAGTGTTGGTTTTATAGTTTTTGTCTGAAGAAGGTTTTGAATGTCTGAATGTGAGTGCAATGAAGCAGGAGGAGCAATAATACAACGATGTATAATAAAAATATTAAAGGAAGCTAAGGCAAAAGAGTTTAGTTAAGCTTTAAGCTTTAAGTAAACTTATCTAGGAAGGCATTTAAACATTGAATGCGGAAAAAGACGTGGAATGAAAATTGTTTTTGAGCCTGGGCTGTCAAAGGCAGCGTTATGTGTGAGTTTGTAAATGGCTTTTTAATAGTTTCTGCCATGCTGAATTATTATGATTTTATTGTTGTTTACTTTAGCTTTTGTGAACTAATTATCGTGGCAAACCTTCTACATTTTAGAGTTTAGAGCTCGCTTCTTTTCCTGGTATCCTATTTGATGGCATACCACCTACAACAACAGATAAAAGCGATAAAGGAACTCTCAGCAAAGACTTCTCCTGACACTTATTGTTAACAAGTTAAGTTGACACAAATAATGTGCATAGTAGTTAGTCTTTTGCCTCATCGATAATGACAGTCCAGTGAGTGAGGAAGGCTGGTGTGTTTTTCTAAAATGTTTTATAGTGCATTAGAGACTCAGACTGAGGACAAATAGCTTGTAGTAGTCTTGGTTGTGACGATTTTATTTTTGTCATGGGACGAAAGCTAGTAAACTAATGAGCGTAATATTTTAATGACTTGTGCTACCTAATTTCTATCCTCAGGTAATAGCTGGCTGTAGGTAAGGAAGTATTTCAAAATATGCTAATGACTCTGAATTCCTCAGGATAAAGAATGAAGAGCCTAGCAAAACTATTAAACAATTTTGACTGACTGACAATGAAACGTGAAGGGACTTTCTTCTCTCTTAATGATAATTTTTATTTATGTTTCGTACAAACGTATCTTCTTCCTCGGAACTTTCAATTAGTGAGAAGTAGTAAGAGATGAGAAGGAGTTACTGTTAAAATGAGCTGTGCATTTGTTTGTATTAATAATATTACATTATGTTCAGGTGTAATTTTATATATTGAAAGGACAATCAACTAATAACAGCTTCTTTTTCTTCTGCTTCTTCTGCAGATGTTTAATTAGTCCCTACGGATAGCGTTAAGTTTTTTTTGTGTAGAAATCTTTCAACAATTTATAAAGGTTTAATGACGATTAGGTCTTCACATGTCTTGGAACATCACCAAAGCGTGTTTGATGGCTGATGGTGACTGCTTTGTTATAAGATGGAGATCTATATTATGTTTAAGTAATTTTACATGTTTAGATTAAAAGGAGAATTTTAATTCGATTTGTTTAGGTTGTAAAATACCTTTAAAATAATAAAACGCCGTCGTGCAACTCGTTATCTTTGTTGGCTTGCATATTAACGACTTGACACCTCATAGCCACAGCTCAAAGCTTCCAACACATCAGACCCTGAAATGTACAGGAAACCACAGCAAAATGTTGGCAGGTAAGGAAGGGATGGTAAAGATCTTAAAATGTCGTAATTATTCTAAGATAGGAGATGAAGATGATAGTTTGATAGCTCATGTCGGTAGTTAGAAGAATGTGTTAGTGTGTTAGTAAGTAAAGCTCATCCAAGTGTGGATGTGTGACTCTTAACATATCATGTAATTCAGAATCCACCACCACATTTCTGCAAAAGGAAAGTCATAAACTGTTCAGCTTCAGCTGCTCTTACTATTATAGAATAATCAAAATGTAGGAGGTAGAGCTGTCGAGGAATCAACTAGAGAAATTTTTAGTAACACGACTCTGTGTCTAATTTCGTAGCTAGGTGTTAAAATTGTTACATGCACATACAACTTACTGGTTTATTAGATAAAACACCAAATGCAAAAGTTAACGGTATATCTATACACTAAAACACAAGGGGTTTAAAGATGGATTCTAAGAATTTAAAAGTTGAAGGGTTAAATTGATTCGAAGGCTGTGAGATGCTTAGGATTGCTAGCAGAGATTTATTAGATTTGTAGAATTTTTCTGCAATAATGAATGATATGGAATTAATGAAGATGAGATGAGATGAGACCCGAGGGACAATTGTGATAGAGATAGATGAATTTTAAGAAGACTGACGGAATCGTCCTAAGAAAATTGACGAGCTCCTGTGGTTGCTCAGAATACAATTCATATAAAAGACTATACCAATAAATTTGAAACCAGGAGGAAATTCAATCATCATTCCCTAGTTTGTCTAAGTTTTTTTTTCTGCTCAGTAGCTTCATAGATATCTGCCTGTAGATTTTTCAACTGCCCATCCCAACCCACATAGAAATTAAATCAGTTTTTATTCAATGCCAAAAAGAAGTTCAATGAAGCTGAATCTTGAATCAACTGTATTTTATGTGTTAGAAAGAATTCAGAGGGAATCTAGAATGAAATCATCGGCTAAATGATTTAAGATGGTACGGCCGTCAAAATCAAAAAATATGTTTTGAAACAACCGTTAGCCTGCATTGTGTAAACAATATTAATGGACTGAAGTGGTTGGCCATGTATTTCATCTTTGAACTCCAGAGTCCATATTAAATATTAACAAGTTGGATTGCTAGTGGTTCCGTCGAGTAGAAATTCAAAGTAGGATTTTTAAGGACGAAATGCTTTTGCACTTTGTATCTTTTGTGTTCTTTTTTCGTCTTTAGATTGACATTTTTCCTTCTCCATTCTTTGCGTAACTGGATAAGAGCAGATGCTTATACACTTTCTACCCACTTTGTTGGTATTGAAGATAGTAGTTGAGTAAACAGATTAAAAATTCAGGGCTTCAAAGTATGCATTTCCTGCTTAAGCATCAAAACCTGAAATGGGTGTTC
>JAQGBQ010001517.1:0-11382 GCA_034698485.1 Vertagopus arboreus
ATTTCATTGATTTAATGCATTTAACGTTTACAACTCTAGTTTCATACTTTTAAGAGCGATTGTACCTCACCTTAGTGCTTTTTTTACAAAAGTGATTTTATTATGTAATACCTTTTAAACCAATTAATTATTGCTTTATTACGTTTGTATTTATATAATGCCTTTAATTCTATTAACTAATCATTGCTTCTTTTAATTCAATTAATTTTTGCTTCATTTTTTTGTGCTTGCATAATATCTGAACTTTAGTTAATTAATGCTTCTTTACTTTGCATTTATTATACACCGGTAATTTAATAATCAATTAATTCTCATTTTATTATAGTATCCAAACATGAATCGATGATTATTCCAAACTCATGGATTTAGATAATGCATTGAATTTTACTCAAATACATTTTAACACAAATACAGGAAAACCCTGTCGGGCCACGTTGATTAGTCAGTATCTGAATTTGTATAATACTTTCAGTTTAATTAATCAACTAATATTCTCTATTTGAATTAACTTCATGACATAGCTAATCAATTACTGTTCCTAAATGTTTTCTATTATAGTACAACGTTAATTGAGTTAATCAATTAATTTTTTTTTAATTTTAAATTTTTGTCTTGTAATATTTTAATGATGCATCAATGATGATTCTAAACTCATGGGTTGACATTTTGCATTGACTTTTATTCATAAATTGATACTTCAAAACGCAGATACTGGAAAACCAACATGGCCGGCTTGCCCGGCCATGTTTGTTATACAGTATTCATTTTTTCAGTTAGAAGTATTTTAGAACCCAAGTGCTTGTAAAAATTTAATACGTTTAAGCTAAATAATTTATATTATTTCGGTTGAAATTTATAATTTAGTGCTTCTCGTTTCACGGCGAGCTCTTTTCAACGTGTTACTACGTTTTATTTGATAGTAATTTAGTTAAATTGATAGCCAAAGTATAAGAACCATTAACCAAAAACATAAGTACCTAGGCCGCAAGCTGACTTTGGGATTGTAAGGCGACGCACTATCTACCTCGGCCAAATTGCATTAGTAGCTTTTTAGCTGAATTTCCCTTGTTATGCGGAGTGGCAACGAAGCTGCAAACTCCTTCTGCGCTTGTCGAGTGTGGATCACGGATACACATTGGGATATTATATATATAGATATGTGCATTTGAAAAAGTTAATTACTGAATTTACTTTCGTATTAGTTAAAAATAAAGTCGACATATTTTGAACATAACTGAACATCATAAGATGAAAATAAAACTTGAATTGAACTACAATTTATTTCAACCAAAAGTCAAACCACACCCATAATTGTTCTTCCTATTCTAGTGACACGTGCTCCGATCCGCGATCGGAAGCTTTTGCCGAAACGGAAAAGACGCTGCTCCATAGACCGTGTTTCAAAAATCGACAGCGTTTCCAGATCTATTAAACAAGCATAACATAAGTAAATTGTCCCTATGATTTTTCTGTTATTGGTATATAAAAAAATGGTACCTTTGAGTTTCAAAATGCAGGGAAGAAACATTTGAATACCAGCAAAACAGGTGATATATTTCGATTTTTTGAAATCGAATCGATTAATATCGAATTTCAGATGCATAAATTTAGGCCAAACTGTAGTCACAATTTCCACACACTGCCGTGATACACAGCTCAATTTCAAAGATTTCACACAAGGGAACAAAATTCCAAGGGACGTGAATACATTTTGATCACATTCTAATTCATCACTAAACATTTTTCCTACTTTAAGCTTGGTAACGGTAGAACAAGAAAACTGTGAAGAAAGAGACTCTGCTAACCAGGGAGATATTTCTGAAATCGAAACTTCAACGAGATTGGGCAGATCTTCAAGTGCATTTTCTGTTTGAGGGCAAATTCCAATTTTTTCAATGCTGAACGATAAAGATGTTAGGGCGACCATGTTTCTTAGTTTCAAATTCTGTAGCTTTAGTGTATCATGTTTTAAAGATTTAAGGAGCTTTCGAGGTAGGAAGGTTGTTGGGATTTTCAGCTGCTTCAGGCTTTTGCCTTGAGTACTCAAAAAATCTGAAAGATTGTCTAAATCTATCTCTTTGTCAATTTTATTAACACAAAACTCTTCAAGAAAGGGACCGGTTTTTGCTGCTTGAAAGAGAGTTGTAAAGGTTGACTCCTCAAAACTACTTAAACTGAATAATGAAACACAAAATTAATTAACAACTACTGTGTTTTTGTATGGTAGTAATAATATAAAATTAATGTATTACTGCAATTTAGTGATGTTAGCCAATCTTCCAGCACTTACGAGATCTGCAACAATTTCTTTTTCAAAACCAACTAGGCCATTCCGAACTTCAAGTCTGTCCAGATTCGGTGTGGATTTAAAGAATGTTGTAATAGCCACAACACTGTTTGAGTGAAGCTAAAAATAAATAAAAGTTTTTTTTAAATAAGATGTTTACTGATGTTTAATTGCCTTTAAAACTGGAAATTGCATTTCACTCACAATATATTTTATATCCCTGAGTTTGGAAAATACAAAGGGAGCAATTATGTCATCATCAGCTTCACTTTCATTTGCTCTCTTCAAACTACTAAATACATCACATTGCAGATGTAAGGACTCTAGGTTTGGCACAAATTGGTGTAATTTTTCTGTGAAATTGGAATCTACGATCTTCATGTGTTTTATAGACGACCCACAGATAATAAGCAGCTCCTCGACATCTTCGATTGGATCTCCAACCTGACCATACAGTAGGTCGAATTTAGTGAATGGAATCTTTTTACTTGATTTCATCAGTGAAATAAATCTTTGGATATTCCACGTTTCAAGCGTTAAAAGCGCAAGAATATTATTCTTATTAAGGTGGGATATAATTTTCTTGTCCCAGTCGGTTGAAACAGTTCGAAAGCTTAGAAGATCAGTCAGAGGCAGATGCTTGAAGATGTTTTCCATAATCTAAAAAAGTAAAATTATGGTTATAATAATACTTCAATGCATTTACTATATTTTATTAATGTTCGTCGGTTTGGATTGATTTAAAGCTATCTCGAAGCTCTCTTATTTATATATTTTCAGTTATAGACAATATTAAATACTTGTTAGTTAGCTGAAAAGTAAAATATCAGCTTCTTTCGAGATAGCTGAAAAGCAATCTAAGCCGACGATATATCACTAACCACTTCATTGTTTATTATAATTTCTCCAGAAGACACCTCATTTTCAATTGGATTTAGATCGGTTGGTTCTTTAATTTCAACGTTGATTTCCGATGAAATCTCGTTATAAGATGTTGGATTGATTTTACAAAGTCTCTTAGATTTTGGTTCCCCTCCGGTCAAGCTCTAAAATTGAATAATATGATTTTTATTTTCACCCATCCCAATTCATCTATGTTTGAAACTTGTCCTAATAAGGTACCTCATCGGACGATTCGTCAGATTCAGAGTCACTGAAAATTTCAAATTTAACTTCCTCAGGTAGGTCCAAAGCATCCATGTCATTTTCTGCACCTTTCTGTGAAAGAATTTCCTGATTTTCAGCTTTGATTTCGACTGGTTCGTTGATTTTCGAATTCCTTCCTTGTCGAAAGAGTCTGTCGTCAGCCGGATTCTAATATAACATTCATAAAATACTGCATATTTTAATACATGATTGATTATTTGATATAAACATAATGACAAAATAAGTACCCTATTTGAATGTGCGGTATCAGTCGTTAAATTCTCTGCATAAAATCAACAAAAACACTTAATTTACTATCAAGATTCTAATGCTTGTTTGTTCTTCTCAAAATTAGTTGCGCTTACCACTTCCGGTGTTAGCGATACAGCTCATTAAATAATTGATCCTGATGTTAATTAAAGAATCGGGTGGAACGGCGGCCTCCAGCTTTTTTATGTAACCAATAACCAGATTCTTTGCCAAAAGATCTTGACGATAGAAATCACCACCCTCCATTTCAATTCTAGAATTAAAATTTAGTAGATTGAATTAAATAAATATGTTAATTTGTGAATGTATTTATGAAAATATACGATACGACTAATTACTTCAATCGCAATTTTGGTTCGCAAACGATTAAATCATTTACCTTCGTTTTTACTTTTTGTGGAGCTTTACCTTTTTTTATGTTCAATATTTCGGAATTTTGAATGAAATAAATATGTGTCGTTCCAAGTAATACCAGCCCTCTTTGCCAGTTAAGCTAGTAGAATAAATTTGTATTAGAATGCCCCTAGAGCGCGTGTTATTTTATTCTAGTAAGATAAAAGACGAAGTGGGCTGGTATTACTTGGAACGACACATATAAATAAATTTTGAACTAAACAAGTACCCCATAATGCGAGTTGGACTTTATTTACTGGCAAACACTTTGATGGAAATTCATTTTGCACTCCACCCAATCTTCCTGGTTTCTCTTATACTTATACTGGATTTGCAGTTTTGTCCTTCTCGTTCGTTGTTAAATCTGTTTTTCAAGGTTGTGACACAGTTCAAGTTGATAACAACATCAATCTCTTCAAAAGCAATTTAAATGCAAACTAACCACTTTGAAAATATAATTTGTTCTTTATACAGTTCATTGACTTTACATATTTGAGATATTCCGACTAAAAAGGGCCATCCTCTCAATTTAACTTCTCAATTTTCTGTGAAAAATTTCTGTGGGTTAGCGCCACTCGCCCCACACTATAAATGTGTAGATTGTAAATTGAGAGGATGACCCTTTTTAGTCGGAATATCTCATTTAAGCTTGCAAAAATCCGTTTTTATTCTCTTAGTTTTTCAAATTATATGAAGCGTATTTTAACAATTTTTGGACGGATTTAGAATTTGAAATATACGAGGTTAAATGGCAGTGATGTGTATTTGTTTAATTAAATCGGTCTTGAGTAAGAATGGATTTCTACTTGTTTATCTAAAATTATAGAATAGTAAGTTTGAAACAGTAATAATTGATGTCACATATTCATTGAATAGTATAATAGTAGTTACGAAATTGAAAAAAACAGAATTTAAAATTGATCTTTTGAAAAATAATAAATTGAAATTTGTGTCAGAAAAATAAAAGATTGGAGAATTTTCATTCCTAATTGAATTTGCAATAAAGACTGAAATTAAAATTGTCTTGAAAACTCTTATTGTAAATACTTCTCGTGTAGTTTTAAGAATTTTGGTCTAAATAAAATAAGTAAATTACCATATTTTCATCGATTTCTTTAGATTCTCGAAATATCAAGATTTCTATTATACAAAATATTGGACACACATAAATATGGTTTCGCTAAAGTTATATATGATCAAATCATAAATAGTACAAAAAAGCCAAAACTAAATCACTCTGTATTTGCTAAAAGTTTTTTTGATGAACATTTTTTAAACATTATTAATATTATCATTAAAATAACGTGTAGTTTAATTCATAAAGTTCAGACTACACGTCAGTTACAGTAACTGTTGAAACAAAATTTAAAATACGATGCCAAAATATTTCCGTAAACAAATTAACAATAGCCAATGAAATACCAAATCTCAAAATTCGAAATATCTGCAAAGTTTTCCCTGTCAGATCAATCGCCTTCACTGTATTAGTTTTGATCCAAGTCATGACATTTCGTTCCCTGTTGTCATTCATCATTCGTGAAATTACTTGATTTCCTTTTTCCCAATGAAACATTTTGTTCCAGTAAGCAACCAGCCCAACCTGTTGTGCTCGATAAAAGAAATTAACAACCAGCATATGCAAACGACCGACAATTTGAGTTGCCATAATTCTTTTAAAAAATGTCGTTTCCTTCATAATGTGACAATGTCGTCCCGTCATTTTAGAAAACCAAAGATGCAGCCATTCTATTTCTCCATGTGCGACATCCGTTGCTATCTTGTTGTTCTTATTTGCAAAACTCTTCTCTTTGCCCTTGGAGAAATCATTTTCATGGAGGTCAAATCCTTGAATCTTTGCGTAAAATATTTCGGTCAAATTATAATCCTCAAACCCTTGTCTAAACTCGGAAAGGTCGTCTCCGCCCAAATTAGAGGGGTTCATAGCAGGATAAAAGACTTTGAACCCCCTATCAAGAATTAATTCTTTAAGGGTATTTGCCACATATGGTGACGGAGGGACTGTGATTTGACTCGTTATAACAGATTCATAAAGATTACTCAGAATCAATGCAGAAAAAGCAACTGCAACGTACAACCAACTATTTGGGATTTGTCTCAAATCTTGACGCATGATCATTCTAACAAATGTGAATGCGGCAGTAGCAATGCCGAATAATTTATTTGAGGAAAGTATGCTGCAGATTGTAATTGAAATAACAATCAGTGTCCAAGTGATTTTATCAAATGGTGCAACCCAATAGGAGTACGGTGATCTGGATAAGGTCATTTCATTTTCGCAGTAGAGGAGATGAAAATCCTCTATGTACCAAAACATTGGTAACTTTTCGTAAGATGCCGTTCTCGCCGAGATTTTAAAGGTCATCTCAGTAGCAAACACTATATAGGTCGGAGTTTGGCTAGGATTGAACTTCATCGTGAAATTCAGAAATTTGCGACCGGTTTCGAAAAACCAACCATGCTGATCACATTGCCAAGGGTCATGTTTCCTTGGGTCGCATTTTGGCTTGGAGTTTTGATTTATTAGAATCTGTCTCCCGTGAAATTGGTTGGACATTGATTTCCAAAATTCATCGAAATTGTTTCCCAGAGGGAGGTACTTGGCTGGAACAGACGCTTCAAGTACGTTTTGTCCACATGAGCCTTTACAAATGTACAGTAATTTACTTGGAACCGTCAATATGCTACAAATTATTTGAGCGTTGTATTTTTCTATTTCGTAATTATAAATGAAGGATGGTAGCATCATAATAAACAATACGTCACTTTTGAACCCATTTGAATTCTTAACAGCTGTGTCCGTTTCCTCCATGTTAGGTTCGTATAGAAGGAAAATTTGACAGATTTTTCGATGTTGAGGTGTGTAGAGCCTGGGATCGTACTTTTGCTTGTTTAGGAAAATTGTCCAAATATTTGTTGTGTAAGTTGCGATAGATATCTCAATACCGTGGTGTGATTCAGGGATATTAGGGTAAAGAATAAGTTGAATGTCACAATTGTTGAAATCATTGCTGAGTTCAATATTGTAAATTCCGGTAGACTGGTGGTAAATGAACGGAAGTATTTGCCACAGCATTGTAAAAATTTATTAGAATGATGCAATTAGAAAGTTTGCAGTCGGGTTTTTTGTTCGACCAGTACAATTTTATTTGAGATAAGTTGACATTTTAAGTGCCATACATAAAAATATTTTTAAACATGACATTAAAATTTCTTCTTGAATATCCAACATTTGAGAGTAACAATTTAAATGAATGACATTAGAGTACCGTTAGAGTTTGAGGACAATTTAAGAGCTCGTTTTATAAAACAGTTTGAAAAATTTGACAGCAATTATTTAAATTATGACAGCTTCAAAATGTGTACTATTGTTCAAAAATTTCATAGTTGAGACAATTTAAATGAATGAAATGAATTTACATAAATATACCTTAGTTTTAATATTGAGGACTCTCACAAAATTTTAAAATGTCTTCTTTTTGTTCAATGATAATAAAGTGTACTTGTTAAATTTAATTCCCTGACAACTTGATGCCCAGAATGAAGATTTTCAGTCCTTATAATAGACATATAATAGACAAGTTCTTATTTAGCTAGTAACTTTGAAGTTTATAAAACGATTTAAAAAATATATATTTACAAACGTCAATCAAAAATCAAGTGACTGGCATCAAGAGTTTATTTTTCTTCAGTAACTCGCCCATTAAAAATATTTTTGAGCGCATTAAATTCTCCTGTAACCAATTATGATTGGGAGTTTTAAACCCTTTTGGCAATGTCTTATAAACCACATTTCATACGTAAAAATACGTCTTCAGAAAAAAAAATTAATACAGCAAGTATAGAATGATTCCTATATTTTTTTTACCCGACCATCCATGATAATACATGCTTTTCGAGCAAGATGTGATACATATTTTATTGAAATAGATAAACTGTATTGAAGCAAATAAATTTTAAGAAAAAAATGTCACCTATCTGCCCCTAGTACATTTTGATATAGGATGAGATTTATCGGCGTGTAATCATAGTGAGATCATGCCGGCCAAAAAAGAGATGGCTTGGATACTAGTGCGACATAGATCAGAACTTTGATTTTTTTCGTGTCCTGCTGGCAAGTGTCCATGTTCCCGAAATTCCCGAACATTATTAAATACTTGACTTTTAGAGAAAGGCAAAACACTAAAATATTAATTGCTTCGTGCTTAGTCAAACACAATTAAGTTAATACACCTCGTATGTTTAAAAAATTATATATTCTTTCCTTATTTTCTTCTATATTAGATTGGTGGCTTCTACTTTAGTGAAGAACAAATATTAACCCTATTAAAATTAATTTTTGTACTCGTTTAA
The DNA here is from genome assembly GCA_034698485.1 of Vertagopus arboreus. Classification (NCBI taxonomy): domain Eukaryota; kingdom Metazoa; phylum Arthropoda; class Collembola; order Entomobryomorpha; family Isotomidae; genus Vertagopus; species Vertagopus arboreus. The sequence continues at coordinate 8,468 of JAQGBQ010001517.1, forward strand.
TTACAACAAAATGTAGATATTTTACTTTAATTAAATACATGTTTCTTAGCTTACTAAATATGCAAAAAACTCGCTTTGCTAAAAAATGCCTTCGTAACGGTCCCGCTTATTATTTGTGTAACGCAAGCTTTAAAACAATACGAGAAATATTTAATTTTCATATTAACATTTAAAAGAAATAATAAAGGTTCTGAGAATGTTTCTAATATGCTCAAGTCAAATTTCTTTCGTAACTTCATAACTTACGTGAGTGGGTTTGAACACAAAGCTTTCTCAATCCACATTATACATGCAAACCCAATCCACTTTAAAAACCTACTTAAGCTCTTAATGGTAATTAAAAAAGTTCTTAGGCGAATATTCAACTTGGTTTAACAAACATAAGCCACCATTCATGTTTTTGTAGAGATACCAAACAAAATTGTTAAATAATATTCCGCTCAAAAGACTTTTAAAGAAGACCTTTAAAATGGCTCTATGTAAACGGTATATCCTGCTTCTCGTATTAGCAATATTTGCTCTTAAGAGGACGAAATCTGCAATATATTCAACAGACGGTAAGCATTTTTCAACATTTTTTTTGTAACATGTTCCCAAACCTTTTTGAAGTGCTAACTCAATTCTATTTTATTAACTAACAGATCATGAAGTAGAAGTCAAATCAGTGACTCTAGTTGACGTAATAAACTAATATTTCGGTAAAGCCTCTGTCAACATTTTGTCATTGAAAGAACTCGGAGATTACCTCCCAGATACGTGCGAATTTCCAAAACTTCCGATTACTCTTCACACATACGAAGGTGTAACAAATGATCCTAGAATAATAAAAATCCCAAAACCAATCGGAAGGATGTCTCTGATCAAGCATTCATAATAATTTTGGCCCCACAACCGTTCGGAGACCAACATAATGTTATGACTGAATATTTCTATCCCAATGATGATTATGGGGATTTATCGCGTTACACAATAGCCCCTTCAAGCACCATTATTTCCTTCTTAACGGGTCAGATAAAAATAGAAAACTTCAGTTTAAGTTGGCCGAGTCGTGGCGTTGCTTATGACGTTTCTCTGGGAATTATCCAAACAAAGCTTTTTAAAGGAAAGGAACTAAAAGTCATCGAGAATTTGGGATATCTCTGCGCAGCTTGTAATGAATATTGGCTCATGACAATTCACGATATATCCGACATCTTTGGAGAAAGCCTTAAAGACAAAGCGTTCAGTTTTACCCGCGGAGGTTTGAATTTGTTGTGGAGAAGCTATGACAGCCCTTCAACTGAAAAGGATATTACAGTTCGAAGTGAGAAGATTACTTTGCTACAAAAAATCTCCCAGAACGTCTCCGTGAATGAATTGATGACACAAATAATTCTAAACGGTACCACAAATTTCCTAACTGAAACAAAAATAAACGGTGAACATCGACAATTCTTAGCATCCAGGTCAAATATTTATCCAGAGTTGATTCTATCAAGTGCACAACGCATTAACCACAAAAATTATATTTTCGATACCGGGGCATATACTCACAACTTTATTACTTGTCATGGCACATCTGAAGCACTCTATTTTGGGGCTTATCTTACCCCATTTGACAACGTTAGCTGGTTAGCCATAATAATAACAATGTTCACTGCACCATTGCTAATTGCAGTTGTCTTGCATCTTGTAGATGAAGTTTCAATTTGTCCCACATATTATATTGTTTGCTATGCACTTCTACGATCGCTTTTATCTCAAGTTGAATCTAATTACGAGGAAAGGATAAAATTCAAGAATTTTAAAACATTGGAGTAATCTTTGGTAAAATGTCATGCAAAAAAAAATTATTTAGAGTCAAATAAAAAAACATAGCTTAATTGAAAAAAATCGAATTTTTTGTTCGAAAATACAGTATTTATCTCAAAAACTATTACATATTTATATCCAAAGTTATGTAAATTACAATAAGCTATAAATTTCCCAAATACTAGTGAATCTTACTTTAAAATAGAATGTTTTCAAAAAAATGTATTGGGTTTTGAATTCAAAATTTTGAATATTTTCCTATTTTTTGTCACGGTTGTTTACAATTATCTTCAAAACTGTAATTACAATTTCCAATATTGTATTGCCATTAAAAATATCTAAAGGTTTACAAAGATTTTTGAATTTAGAATGTTCAGATAAAAACATTAACCAAAAAGTTACATTGGTTCAAAGGCTCCAAAATTTTTTTCGATTTTTCGAAATTTTTTGGGATTTTGTCACGGTTTTTGGTAATTATCTCAAAAACTAACCGAACGAGGCGGGCATATATTTACTATTTACATATTCGTAATCAGCATTACCTAGTACACCCATATGTTTTTAGACTCAACTTGCCCATTAAAATTTGCCCACTTATCATCAAACTTACTTTTAACTACTATCACACTTTATTCTCCTACTAACTGTGTAGAAGTAGCAAAAATAAATTTCTGAAAAACTCAAATATTGTTGAAATGGCGATCAAAACAAATTAACGCGTTGCAATCATTCAGCTGTGTCTTATTGAGATGAGACATTTTGAAAATTTGAAGACGTTAAAAACAAGGTAAGGCGAAACGGTCAAAAGTGTATGGCGTGGTCAAAACCTACACTAATACTAGTAGTATCTGTGACAAGAAAAAATCTGACCGACTTCAATGTGTTGGCACCAAAAAGCTGGTGAAAGCAGTGAGAGAAAAGATTCGTCAAAATCCCTGCCGATCGCAGAAAAAAATGACCCTGCAACTCAAGGTTGCAAGAACAACTCGGAATTTTTTTTAAAATGAAGACCTTGAACTTAAAGCTTTGTTACGTGGTACTTGCCAGATGTTAACAACGCATCAGGAAAAAAACAGGGTCGAAAAATGCCGAACGTTATATAAGAGGCACGCAGAGAAAGTTAT
>JAQGBQ010001518.1:0-11377 GCA_034698485.1 Vertagopus arboreus
TCAAAATGTTTTAAATCTGCACTAAAAGCGTATTCTGCGTAATAAATCTAGAATACTTTTAAACTAAAAAGTTTTTTGGCTAACCTAATTCGCTAAACTCTAAGAACTTTTAAAACCAAATGCCAATTTTTTATGCAAAAAAATTTCAAATAAACATTACTTTTTTGAAATGGATTGGGAACTTTTCTAAAATAAATAAATAAATGTGCGAATTAAAAGTTTGCATCAAAATTGTAAGAAAACGTTGATGCAAAATGTTTTTAAAAAAGGTAATAGATTTTGAATCTATTGAAAATGCAAATGCAAATTTAATCTGACCTAATCAAATCTAATGTAACCAAACCTAAATATTTTTCTTGTTTTTTTTTGCAAACCAGATTCGCTAAATTCTTAGAATCTTTTAAGCCCATTTTAATCCAATTTTTTTGCAAGAGAATCAATGAAGTTTCAAATAAATATTCAATTTATGAAATGGATTGTGAATTTTTCTTTTAAATATTTATGTGAATAAATAAAAGTGCGAATTGATTTTTTTTGCAGTGCAAGTACAAAAGAATATAAGGGCACAGATAGTAGTACTGTAACAGTTCAGAATCCATAGCCTATGAAAGTGGCATAGAGCAATGCTTTAAATTTTGAACAGTTACATTGCCGTTTTTACTTGGACTGCCACATTTGTCGATTGTAAAAGTGCTTTGTTTTATAGATTTTTAATATTTTTACTCAAAAAAGAAGATGTTGATGTGCCGTTTTTAGCCCGAGCGAGGGCTTATGTGATCACTGAGTCTGCCTGTCTGTCTATACAATAACTCTCTTCAAACTTGTCCAATCAATTTGAAATTTGGTACACGTGTGTATTGGTTCAAAAGAAAGACTAAGTTCAAACATGGGCAAAATGAGTTAAAGGGTTGACCCGTGAGGACTAAAATTGTGATGAGATTTTGGCTAAATTTTGACAACATTTTGGGCCTCTGTGAATTTGCATCTGGGCAGACAGATAACTGTTTAGAATTTAGAACTTGCAAAATAAGCATACGGCAATGCTTTAAATTCTATACTCATACAGTACATTTTTTTTTTACTTTGACTGCCACATTTGTCGATTGTAAAAGTGCTTTGTTTTATAGATTTTTATTATTTTTCTTTTCGAAAAAAGAAGATGTTGATGTGCACTTTTCTATATTTTATTTTTTGTTCCTTGGATTTAATAGAGTCTGGCAGTCTGAAGGATCTGCTCTCATGTCAAAAACACTTTTTGTTTTAGCCAACTCAAGCAAATAAAAATCATCCGTCTTCTTCTTCTTTCCTTTTATCCTTTTATGTTCTTCTTGTTCTTATGAACTTATAAGAGAAGAGCACGTGTCACTTTTAGACACAAAAAGAAGCAAATAAAAAGCACTTTTAACACGTTTTTAGACTACCAAAAAAAATCACGTCTCAGCTTTAAAAGATTACTTGCTTTACCCTGAGAACATTTACAAGAGAGTCTTTAAAATAAAAATTTCGAATAAATTAAAATTTTGAGTAAATTTTTTTTAAAAAATCGGACATCAGAAAAAGTTTCCTTACATATACATTTTAATACTCTCATTAAAAAACGATTTAAAAAGTTTTTTTTACACTAACACATTTAAGCTTTACAAAGTTTTTGGAGCAAATATTTTTCGAAATCTGTGTTTTTTTAAGATTTAAAAAAAAAAATAGTTATTGGAAATCTGGAATAAATACAAGATTTTTTCAAGCGGTTCAGTTCAGTTCAATTAAAAATATCCATTCAATTCAGTTCAGTTCAACGGCAGACCCTTGAACCACTTGAACCAGTCCGATCACTAAAATGGATATTTTAAGCCTATATATGTATAACTATTGTACCTTCAAAAAAAACTCTATTTGTTTCATATATTGTTTGCTTTGCTTTTACAATGTTTTCCCCAATTTCGTTGTTTATTTTATGCATTATGTACACATTATTTTGTATGTGACATGATCTTTTATTTATTTTTGTAACAATAATATTTTCATGGTATTCTATAAAAAGAAAAAATTAATGTGACATTAAATTCGTATATGAAATTTTGTTTGTTTTGCTTGTTTTTAAAATTATTTTAAGAAACACAAACTCGTTAAAATATCTTGTACAACTATACTATTTTAATTGATTTAAAAGATAGTATTCAAGAGATTAAAAAATGCATTGAAAAAATTATTAGCTTAAGCGTGACAAGTAACCTTATCCAAGTCTAAATTACTCAATTCACAGAAATTTGATTGACAGGTTCGATTCCTAGTGTAGGTAATAATTGTTTTAGCAAAAAAAAAACTCAGACTCAATATTTCTTTCACAGGAAATTTTAAGATGGCCTAAAATTTTATATTTTATTTCGCTAGAATGATGTAATAATAAAAAGGTTGAGATAAGTGTCGCAAGTTTTTTGAGTGCGTAGATTTATTCCTGTCTCAATTCTGTTGACTTTTCTCTCGAACTAAAAATGCTATTCCTAATGCAAAGAAACTTTATTGATTTATCCAAACATTGTTTTCTTCCATCCAAACTCTCAAGTTTCACGTCTCAAGTCTCAACAAAGTATTTTCTCCGCTTTCTTTTCTACAAATAGAACAATCCTTACAAGAAGAAATCCAATTAGGGTTACAAAGACCAGGGATTTTTTAAAACAAAAGTATTTATTTTGAAAAAAAAAATTTTGAAAAAATAATCTGTAAACATTTTTAAAAAGCCTAATTTGATTTTAAAAACAACAAACCTGTCAAAAAAATATTTCTCATAATAATGGCAACAAACCATTTTTATTTATAAAGGTTAAAAACCCCGTGAATTTGACTTAAATAAAAGGGTGTCCATAAAATAGAGCGACAGAGTATTTTCTTCTTTTCTTTTCTACAAATAGAACAATCCTTACAAGAAGAAATCCAATTAGGGTTACAAAGACCGGGATTTTTTAAAAAAATATTTTGAAAAAAAATATCTGTAAACAGTTTTTAAAAGCCGAATTTGATTTAATTTTTTTTACTAGGTTTCAAGTTCCGAAAAAAAAATTCATAACAATGGGGACATTTTATTTTAAAATAAGGGTTAAAAGTCCGGGGAATTCAAACTAAAAGGGCGACAACATTAAGAACGTTATAAAGTCTTAATTAAACGTCGAATTTGTTCCAAATTGTTACTGGTTGGGACAAAACGTAGATGAAATTTAAATTATACAAAACTTTAATTCATTGATGTTAATTTTGTAATTTTTAGCGTTTAAAAAATCAAATATTCTTAAAAAAAGTAAAAATTGAAAAACGTTCCAAAGATTTTGGTTAAATTTTGCTCTACTGTCTCACGTTATTAAATTTTAACCCCAAGAACTTGCGTTACATAAACAAATAATTGTTACCGTTAGAAATGCTCTAATAAAAAACGGTTTTTTGTAAATTTTAGTAATAGACGGCCTTATAACGCTTTTAAAAAATACGGGTTTTTTCGAACCCTATTTTGTTTTGGTAAAAAAAACTAGAGTAAAGAAATTTTGTTGAGATTGGGTGAGATTTGAATGTGTATTGTATTATTGTACTAGTAAGAAGGCCCGTCTCAGACGGGCAGGTGGACAATCGCCAAAAAACATTCATTAAACATGGGCTTTCTTTATACACAGAGATCATTCGTTAATTAACACGGGGATCATTCGTTTTAATTAACACGGGGATCATTCGTTAAATAACACGGGGATCATTTATTAAATAACACGGGGATCATTCGTTTTAAATAACACGGGGATCATTCGTTAAATAACACGCGGGGATCATTGGTATGGTTCTTGAACTTCACTGGTAACCCGCTAGGGTGCGGTGCAATCCGTACTTTGAAAATTGTATTTACTAAATATAACTGTAGAGGTGAGACAACTACCAAGTACATGGCTCTGGGTCTATACTGGTGAACGCAGACAAATGGTTTTTATTATTATTGATTGTTTGTTCCAGACTTTCTCTGGAGAGCAATAAGTATAGAATGCGGGAGTTAAGAGCTCAGCACACCCAAGTCTGTGTCAACTCTCTTTTAGCCAACACTTATCATCAAATAACCTTTTCTCGTTATACATATATACACTTTCACAAAAAGTAATACTAGACCAAATACAAAATACAGGACAAAATAAATCACTTTAACGTATTACAATCCACAGAAAAAAATTAGATTGAAATAGAACAAAAACAGGTCAAAAGTCAAGATTTAGTTACTAAAACGGTTTTTTAAATGGAAAAAATGCAATTGAATTTAAAAAAAACCGGGTTGAAGTTCACTTTATGTAAAATAATGCAATCCACAGAAAATCTACAAGAAATAAAGCAAACAAAAAACAGGACAAAGTTCAAAATTTACTTAATTACAACAGATTTTTTTAAAAAATGTTAAAAAACAAGTCGGGGTTCAAAAAACTCAAAATATAATCAAAACAGGTTAAATCTCTGGTCGTTAAACATTAATTATTTACTGCGTTCGATCAATTCATAGGTCAAAGGTCAGTTTTAAATTAGAGCAATAAGTGTATATTATTGTAAAAAAAATAATTCAAAAAACAAGTTCCTAGAAGTGAATAAATGCGAAAATATTAGATAGAACCTGAACACTAAAATACATGAAAATACATGAATAAAACGAAAAAGAGGGAATAGTTTTATATGAGAAAGAGAAAGTAATTAAAAAGGAACTTTGCTCTGCTCTTAATTAAACGATTTGTTTCGCTACCCATGCCAAGCACTAATAGTAATGCATGTAGTTAATTAAAACATTAAAAGTAATTAAAAGTCGGTGAGCTGAGCAATAAATTCTAAATATATTAAAACACACGATGCTGATGACTATTAAAATTATTAGATTCTTCATATGCCAAATTAACAAGGTAATTTACACCTGAAATAAAATGAGGCGCTTTGCATGAAAAGGTCCCATGTAGCATTTATTGAGATTGTTCAGGAGAGCCAAAAACCAATTCTGCTTAAACCCTTCGGCGGCCAACTAAACTAAATTTAATTATTCAAAATAGCCATTTGGAGGTCAGATTTTTTTTTAAAAATAAGGTCTACCAAGGTCCAATTTATTCGGATATATTTTTAGAATTATTTTTTAGCGTTTTTAGAGAATGTTTCGCCCGAATTCCAAATTAGCCGAAATCGACCGCCCAACGTAAAAATTGATTTTTGGCGATTTCTTTAGGTTTTTAGCCACGAAACTTCGCAAAGTTGTGGGCGATGATGAGAAGCATCATATACGGCAAAAAAACAAAATTAATTTTTTTTTGCCATATGGGACCTTTTCAGACAAAGTGACACAAATAGGTTTTAGCTCGTACTTTAGAGAGTTTATTGGTCGATCCGTCTGTATGTCTGTCAGTACTACAATAAATGAATAAATAAACAAATATTTCACGTCGGGGTCACCAAATTTTTAAATATATTAAAATACACACGGTGAGCCCTTATTACAAGTATTACGTTCACCATATGCTAAATTAACAAATAAATTTACACCTCAACTAGAATCGTTTTTAGCTCGTAGCTTAAAAAGGTTTGTCGGTCTGTCAGTATTTCAATAAATAAATATTCCACGTCGGGGTCACCATATATTCTGCAAATAGATTGATTGACCCTTAAATTTCATGTCGATATAAGATGACCCCAAAACTGACAACATTTTACCCGGGGTCAAAATTCACTGTATCGCAAAAATCAAATGTGACAGTCCAAGTAAAATACATCACGGATAACACTGTAAGAGTTCAGTTTTTACAGCCTTCAAAGAGTATATCGTACTATACTTTAAATTCTAATAGGTTACAATAACAATACCGTCTTTGCTTGTCTGTTTACTTGGACTGCCACAAATATTTTTTTTCTTTTTAAAACAAGTTTCTTGAAGCTGTTTGGACTAGAATTTTTGCAATGTTTATTAAAGCTATTATTCTATGTAAAAAAGCACTAGAATTTTGAATCTATTGCTCGGTTTTTTAATAAAGTTTCTTTCGCTCTCTCTCTCTCGCAAGATATTTCTGGAGATATGAATATGAATAAATATTAAGGAAGAGTGGAAGCGTATTAGGAGGAGGAAGTAGATTACAAAACTCTTATGAAATATTTCCTTAGCTTTTTTTAAGGGTCGTTCATAAATTAAGTCAAATTATTCAAATATCTAAAGAGCCAATATACATTTTTTTTATTATTTTAAATTAAGATTTTTGTAAAACATTTCGAAATTTTATCAAGTCCGTTCGTAAATTATGACAATAAACTTTCAAAAACGCGGGGACAATAGTTCTAAAAGCGCCGATTTTTTTGTACAAAATGATTTATGAACATACCCTGTTGTATTTCCCATTTTAAAAACATATTCTTATTTTTTATAACGGCTGTTCATAAATTAAGTCAAACTAATCGAATATCTGTAAAGTCACAAAACCAAAAATTTGAATGACTCTCACTGTCTTGAATAAATGTTGTTTCATTTATTTTCTAAAGTTTGTTCATAAGTTTTATCATAAGTTTTTTCTGATGTATTTTTAAAAAAAAAAATTCGTAAATTAAATTAACTTTGTTTCCCAAAAATCTAGATTTTCGTTCCAAATAAATTATGAACAACCTTTTTGAAATTTTTCTTGTGTCCTTGCTGATTTATTTTTTATTTTTTCTTCTTTGGGGTTTTCCATAAATTAAATCGAAACTTTATGGTCCAAAATTCTATATTTTTGGTCGACATAATTTATGAACGACCCTTTTTTAAATTTACTATCTCTGCATATCTGATGTAACATGGATAAGGAGATGTAGTAGTATTAATGGGATAATAAACCATTTCATATAAAAGCCCATTACTTGGTCGAAAAAATGCGGGAATTTTCCTTGGGTTAATGGCATCCGTGGCAGCATGCTAGAGTATCTATTATCTATTACACTTATCTAATATCTTATCTTCCGCTTTTATCATCTTGACTTATCTATCTATCAAGTCAGGCATTATCAACATTACATTTCATAACGGGGTTTACCACATATATATTTTATCATTTTAGCCCATAATCTTATATTATGTGTTGACATTCTGAGCTCGTTTTTATGTACGTTTTTGCATTTAAACTGCCCCCCTCCCCCCCCAAAAAAAAAATTTAAATAGTAAACCCGCTATATAATAGTAGCGTTTTAAAACAAACAAAAGATAACTATGAGTTTTGCATTGGTCTTTTTTTTTCAAAAAAATATTTAATTATGAGGGGGTTTATGAGCAATGTAATTTTTAAATCAGTAAAAATATTCGGTTATGAAGGACAATAATTTTGTTATTTGTTTAAAAAAAATTCTGGGGCCTCAGGTAAATTTATTGAAAAAATAATAAAATGTAAAGTTATGAGGCTGTATAATATTTAGTTATTGAAAAAGTAAAACATTTCCAGTTATGAGGGGGACTACAAGAAATTTAATTAGATTACACTGAATTTAAAATGTAATTATCTCTATTATTTTTAATAAATATTCTCCTCATAAAATTTCTATTGTACGTATTTCCTCTCATAAATCACACTGAATTAAAAATTTATTTCTGTCTCAAATTCCTTTTTTAAAACAATATCCCCCCATAAAACTAAAAATGGAACAGATAATCATTATTCATAAAACCATTACAGAAATTACAAAAAAACTCAAGCAAAAATTTGTAGTAATGAGGGGGGTTACAAAAAATTTAATTAGATTACACTGAATTTAAAATCTAATTATCTCTACCTTTTTAAAAAATCAATATCCCCCCATAAAAATTTTATTGAACGTATCTCCCCACATAATCCATGAAGCATACCATTATGAACTATTAAAAATTCTGAATTTAAAATTTTATTATGTCTCAAATTTTTGTTTTAAAAACATATCCCCCATAAAAATTACATTGAACATATTTCCCCTCATAATACAAAAAACATTCCATTATGAACCATTTTACAAATGTTATTGAATGTGTTTGCAAATTTGCAAATCCTTTGTAAAATAAATCCTCTCATGGTCTGTTTTTTGCTCATAAAGGAAGTCTAGCCACATTTTGTATGATAATCTAAAAGCATTATCATCTCATGATAATAGAGTGCTTGATACGAACACTGAATATTTTATATGAAGAAAAGCCAAGGTAATTCTCTGGCCATCTGATTAGAATAATAATCTAATAATAATCTAATAGTAATGCACCGCAGTGTAATTTAATGGCTGGTATAAAAAAAACTACTTCTACATACATAGAAAAGGGTCCTGGAAACATCGGGTTTGCGAAAAAAAATCTACATTTTTATATATATAAAAAATATCATTTAGCTATAAAAAAAAAATCAAGTCTCAATTTACCCCATTTTTCATTCGAATTTTCTTGCAACCCAACCCAACTCTGAAAAAAATTAAACGAAAAGGTTAAAAAAATCTTGTTAGTCCCAATTTTTATTTGATCAGAAATAATTAAGAAAAATAATATGTAAGCTTAAAAAAATCCGAAAATTTTACCCCATTTTTAATCGAATCTCCCAGATAACCCGATTGAAAAAAACAACATCTTTTTGTCCCCATTTTTATTTTTATTTTGCAGATGAACCAAATCTAAAATTGCTCAAAAAATAATGTGTAAGCTTGAAAAAAAATCAAAAATCTCATTTTACCCCATTTTCATTCGAATTTTCCAGATAATCCGAGTGAGAAAAAAAACATAAAAAATATTCTTGTTTGTCCCCATTTTTATTCTAATTTTGTATTTGAACCAAATCTAAACTTGTTCAAAAAATAATATGTAGGTTAAAAAATCAAAAATCTTATTTTGTCCCATTTTATTCGAATTATCAAGATACTAATGTCTAAAAAAAAAACAACCTAATAAAAATAAAACTTAAAAATCCAAAATCTCATTTTACCCTATAGCTGTATTCGAATCTTGCAAATATTAATGTCTCAAAAAATTACTTTAAAAATAAAAATCTCATTTTGCCCATTTTTTATTCTATTTTTTCAAATACTAATTACTCTAAAAACTCTCACTGTGCCCTATTTTTTAAAATAAATTTTGTACGTTTTCTCTACAAAATTTATGAACAAGCCTTCAAAAAAGGCCGTCTAAAGTCGTAACTAATGTCCTTTTTCTTTATGGTAGTTTATAGTTTAAGAGAGTCAGCGTTGGAATTTATGTTTGAAAATGTCGCAAATCTAGGACTCTCTAGCCTAATGTGTTTTAGATTCGGATTTCGGAGTGAAATGGCTTGCGAAATTTAAATCTCGGTAATAAAATAAAATAAAATGATAAGAGAAAAATATATATGAAATAAAAAACGACAGTCTTTCTATCTCTAATCCAAATCCAAATATAACTGACCGATTAAAACATTCAAAAGTCCTTTTCACCAGTTTAAATTTCATTCATTTTTTAAAAGGTTTCAAAACTGCGACTGTTTTAAGCAGGTTTTTAGGGCTTGTAAGTTAAATTGTCCGTCTGTCTGTCTGTCAGTTTGAAAACTAAATACTAAATTTGGAATAATTTTAGTTTATGAGTATTAAGTTGATAATGAATACGGAATCTGAATTTTTGCAAAAATGGAAAGTCTTCTATGGGAATCGAACCCTTGATCTCGAATTGCCGGATCGATGCTTCAATGCAAACCAACAAAAAAAATTGATGTCAATTTCTGTCATAAATATAAAAATAAAAATAAGATTAACTTAAAAAAGCTTCATAATGTGTTAAAAAATATTCTGTTTTAAAACAGGATTTTGAATTGAAGTGCTACACGTGTCTGTTGAGTTGTAAAAACTGCGTTTATTGCAGATCGTGAACATCCTTTTTGTAAGTAAGAATAGTAAGGAATTGAGGAAATGGTGAGATTTCCGAGGAGAAAGTCCAAGTAGGCAAATAAAACTAAAAGAGTCCAGAAGGGAACAACCACCAATTCTGAACGCTTTTACTATACTTTTTTATCGTCTACTTTGCATTTTGAATAAAAGTCTCACTGGGCCTTTCATAGACTTTGTGAAATAAAATGTAAACAAAATAAATACTATGCTTTAAATTCATTTAAAAAATGACTTAAACAAGATTTGTGGGTGTATCGAATTTTTCTTTAGCATATTCTCATTTCTGTTTATCTACCAGGTTTCAGCTCTAATCTTGAACCAGAATAAAATGTAAAATAAGGTTGTAATCCTTGTTTTTTTTCTAATTAGGTTTTAATTATATTTGAAATAATTATTTAACAGCGAATTTTTGCATGTCGTTTAAACACTTGTTATGAAATGTGGTTGTCCAAGCAAAAATGGATTGGTTAAACATCTTAAGAGTTCATATTGAAGTATTGGTAAAATGTTAACTTATTTGCCCCAATACTATACACTTAAATCGATGTACAAAAACATTTAAAAATATTTAGCGTTACTACCGTCCCTTTTTTAGCCCGATTCTGAGGGCTTATGGAACCGTGTCAGTGTCTCACTCTGTCTGTCTGTCTGTCCGTATACACGATAACTCTCTTCAAACTTAACCGATTGACCTCAAATTTTGCACACATGTTCATTAAATCAAAGTAGAATTTAAGTTTTAAAATGAGCAAGATCGGTCAAGAGGTTGACCCGTGGTGGCTAAAAATAGGGGTAGTTGCCATTGGATTTAGGAAAAAATTTAAAAAAAATTGGCCTATGAAATCGAAATTTTGCATTGGAGTCGGGCTAAATGTAGTTACACAGGATTTAAAGTTTTTGGCTTTTATTTTAACAGCTTTCTCTTTCAAGCGTTCTGTTATAGCGTTTTGTTGACTAGATTCGTTTTAAGCGGGTTTACAGTCGGTTGTGTAACTTGTTGTAATAAAAGGCAAGTTCTGTGCTGAATTCTCAAAGGTCGTTAAATAAACGATTGATTATTCTGAAGCCGTAACGAAACTCTTAGTTTAGTTCATGGATGATCCCTTAACAAAAGAAGAGAGTAGAATATCATGGGATTGTTGTTATGGGTGTTGTGTAGTTGGTTGTTTTATGGCTTGTGTGTCCCAGGTGAGCCATCAACTCTGTCTCTCTTACCATCTCTCATCCAATTACAATCAACAATTATCCCACACCAATAATTATATACAGACCGGATACAGTTTAACCTATATTTAGTGAAGCTACGAACCTTTCCTGTTAAAACTGACAAAGGACATGGCACGGAGTGAATGGGATAATGGCCTTCTACAGATTTTCCCAATTTTTTTTATATGTAGTGCGCATTGAAATGATGGTCAATTCTTAGTATTGCGCCGACCCTGTAACTTGACCCTATTGACCTCTAGAAGGGTCGAAAGATCCCCAAAAACACACATAAAAATTGGTAATG
>JAQGBQ010001519.1:0-11363 GCA_034698485.1 Vertagopus arboreus
CCAAACCTCAAGGGCCCTTCGGGCCCTTGGGCCCCTATGTTTTGCATACCCTGCATACCCTTATTTACGCCACTGGTGGAAATATATATTGTTATTAAATTAATGTGTTGTTGAGAAGCCAAATTCACGGATGAGGACCTTAATGTTTCTCAATTATACGAAGAGGAAGCTCATGGGCTTTGAGACAAGAGAGTACATAAGGAAATATAGCTGTAGTCAACGGACCGAGAGGTTGTAAACCAGCCAAGGGACGAGCCGAGGGTAGAGATAAATTAATCATCGGCTCAAGTGCGACAATTGGAAATAAGTTGTCAGGATTGTCACACAGTTGAAGCGTTTAGTTGTGATGGTGTCGGCATTGGTGGGATGGATAGATAAAGAGCATAAGGACAATGAAGAACATAATCAAGATGATCATATAATGAAAGGGTATTATTATTATCAAGGAGTAATTCTGTGGGAATATTTTGTCCCAGTCTTGTGGTTAGAGCTGGAGTTGGGTAAGATTGGCGACAAACAAGAACAACCAAATGAACCTTGTAGTTTACATAGACCTGCCTGTCGGACCCAGGGAACAAGAATTGGAGGATTAATGAGTAGAAAGTTAGTGAGGGATATATTGCATGTTGATTCCTGTGAGAAGATCAGTGACAATAGAGACTTGCTAGTAGTAGTAGTAATAATAATAATGGTAGTAGTAGTACATAGTAGAGATGAATGTAATTGGATAAAAAGAAGTGTCCCATGCGGTGGTGGTACATATAATCGTAGTTGGGTCCTTGCCAGATATCATTTAATATGTAAGACAGACACTAAGTAAAGTATGAACTGAATGAAGATCTACTTGGGCCTAGCCAGCCCAAGATTTGTTCCTTCATGGTCTCTTGGTAAAGGTGAATGGTTTGCATATCTAGCTTAATATTAAAATGTTACACGAGTTAGTTGGGATTATTGAATCATATCATCATCATCATGATGATCAGCAGCCGCAGGAGGAAAGGAGACAAGCAGTCTCGTAAGATAACCCCTATGCTGCAATCCTCCCAGACACTTTTCGCTGTCCATTTAATCTTCTCATTCTGCAGATGCATTCTCGTTTTGTCATTTGACATATCTCAATCAGCCAAGAGGGTTGGATAGTTAACTCTCTGTATCCATATGAGTTCCATCTCAACTGTCCCCAGAATAGTGCATCAGAGTTCCCAGAGTGACACCGGAGGAACCTTTCACTGGACCTAGTGATCGGACCAGTGATTTAGATACTTGGGCTTGTGTGACTCGTTGTGGTTCTGCGGACTGAGTCAGCATGAAACCATTAATGTCTTGGTCAACCATGATGGTCAGTGTGCCAACAGTAGCTTGCCTTATACTGAATCTCATCGTACAAGCCCATTCCATGAATAGTCAGTCATGTGTCGCCGACCGACTTACCGTCTACCGGGTCATTATGCACACCTATTGGTCCCGCACGGAATTCCCAAAGCACTTTCCTCTCTTCCGTCCAGCGGCTCAGTTTTCAAAACTCATTGGTAAGGTTACATCTCTCCTACAATCGTTAGTTAAATCTAGTCTCTAATCAGAATTGTACAGTTTGACTCTACCCTTTTTGTTCGGAGGGTACTTACTAGAATAGGGATTGACAAGCAATTTCTCACTTTGAAGTTGGCTAGAGAGCTTTTGATCAAAAAGTAATCACGGGAAACCAATTCAGCCGAGGGGGCTCAATAAATGTTTCTTTACTGAATTCGAATGGCGAACTATAATTTGTGTATGTAACGCAAACACATTAGCAGCATACGCTTGGGATTTTCAGTTTCCGATTCAATCACAGAATTTGGAATGCATAATGTAGTCTTGCTCTACTCACCGATTCTGGGTTGGATAGCCTTAACGAGATCGAGTCGTGTATTCAAAAAAACTTTTAAATTCTAGTCTGCCAACCGTTTTAACGTCCTACCAATTATTAAGTTGAAATTAATGTTAGATTACAACAAAATTAAATTGCATTTTTTATGCCATTCAGCTTTCTAAGGTTATCTACGTCCAATACTCCTTATGGCTTTGTAACTAGCAGTATTTTCTATGCATGGAGGTCTCATAATATTGATGGCTTGGGTCATGACCCGATTTGATGGATATACGGTTGCAATACGATATGGATGAAAATGTTATTGGATTAGAGAGAATGTTGATTGTATAACCTAAGCTATTTATGTGGACATGGTGAAGATGGATTGGAAAGATGAGAGTGAGACGGAGGTTGGGGAATCACTCTGAATATTTATTTTGAAGCATTTTGAGGGCATATGATGGGTTGATGATGACGATGACTCATTCATACGATCTCATCGCAGAGGTCTAGGGTTAAGAAAGAAATGCGGAAACAGTGGTTTACTCACGGAAACGGTATCTTGTTGGAAGGACAGTCGTATTTCAACAAAGTCATTATTAGTGATCGAATTTGATGTGGGTAAGAGGGAAGGGTGTTTAAACTTCTTTCAAAGTAGGTTAACGGTGAGTTAAGAAAATTGATGAGTCTCCGATGAAATAATGAATAGCTCTGTTTGAGAGTGAAATCTGTGAAAAAACCACGTTTGAGCGTCTGATTTTGGTGTCGGAGGAAAGTGACAAAAACCCTCAATGTTTTGATATTCTTCGTATAACGTTAAAAAATGTCAAAAATAAACGATGCTCGTGTCTATTTTGAGCCCCACGATTGCCACCACCACCACGATATAGATTCCAGGGGACTAGACAAGCCTACATTTTCTTAGACTTCTACTTCTTCTTGGGTCCTTCTCCATGCAATAAAATGATCAATTACGCCCATCTGTCCCACTTATTCCGCATTCTCTTGCTCTCATTAATCCGTCCTCGTATCCCCCTGCTCGATTTATGCTAGCCAACTGGGTAACTCACTTTCTTCTCCTAGAACTATTCGTCAATTCTGAAGACAAGTAGACAGGTTGCTACAACACTTGTCTTCCTGTTGCACTATTATAAAATAGTCATCTCTACTTCTTCTATTAGAATACAATCGGAATCAAGTACAATCGGACTGCGGCACTAGCTCTAGCAGAACATGAAGAAAATCTTCATTTTAATCCATTCCATCCTCTCTCCATATGTATCACATTAAAGTAGAAGAAGATCCAATCTAAAGCTACTATAAATGACTGACTGACGACTTGACTTCTATCTTAGAGATCAAGCCAAATCCTATATCTCATCCTCTTTGTTCCATTTATTGCAATCTTGTCTGCCTGCACAGTCAACAGTCAGGACTGCATCCAATTATATTGTGGCAATTTCCTGGCCAACTTCTCAAACAATCTCAATCCCTTTTGCCCACTTACTTACTTACCCTCATCTCCAAGCACTTAAAAAATCGCAAAATTAAGGGTGAAAGAATCTCTTGGCATAATATGTATCTCGCATAGAACGTTCTCCATCTGTTTATAGGTCCACTACTCAGAGTACTCGCAGTTTGGCAGTACTCAAAGTGGATTCTGGGAATGTCGGTCGACCAATCTTGAGATCTCGAGAGTTCCAAACCCGACGTACCTAATTACTTCTCCTTTTAAAGACTTCCTAGTTCCGTAATTCCGTATTGAGTACATACACTCGCTTCTGCACCTGAGATATTATTCAACCTCTGAATTCCCAATCCTTTTCATATATAAACGTGCCCAAACAACTGTGGTAATATACATGTGTCCATGAGCGTTCTATACGCTAAGCCCAACACTGGGCATGGAGAAAAAGGGAGTAATGTATCATCCGTATTCCTTACACTTCACTTGGTCAGTGTTTCCTCCAGAAAATGCTTTAATATTAATCCCCTTGTTGATTTACACTCCGTCCCAGCCATAAATCCCCTTTGCGTTACATACAAACATTCGAATGTACCTATAAGGATTACGCATAGCATTTCTCTTTGTATGGTACGCGACTCTTGGTATGGTGGTGTGCAAAGACTCTAGACAAGATATATTTCTCTAATTAAATTGAGAAGGAGATAACATTATATAGACGATCAGAAGTCAGATGTATTTAAAATGAAGGGAAGCATATTCCGTTCTTTCGTAGGCATTTCTTCACAGTAAAAAATGTCGAAAGTAGAACCAGAAAATAGTTTATTGGTTCTTTTTACAAAATGTCAGAACTTGGTGGCTTGGACTAAGGCGTATGATTTTTGACAGTCTGAAACTTATGTCATCAAAATAATGGTGATGGAATGGAATCAGACGATGTCAAGATAACTTGTCACCCAAAGAGGAACGCTACAAATAATTACATTAATAATAAAAAATCTTATTTCTGCGGCATGGGGAAAATAGGAGTTTTGGACAACAAACAAGTTAACTGCCTGGTCGTCAAGCCTAGTTCAAAGTAGTTCTGCTAATTGTGAACAACCTGTTAGAGCGATGAGTTGAATTGATTGTGTTGGTGCATACCTTGTTTAGATATTATTTTTATACTTCCATATGAAACCACTCCGTCCTATCTTCTTGTAAACAACTGACATTTTAAATGCTTCAGGTTTTCTTCAAGTAATAAGACTTGGAGTGGAATCATTGATAATCGTATCAGCGGGTAGTCGAAATATGGCTTTAGACGCCCCCGCTTTAGTACCCAACGCATTACTTCATTGCTCTTCATTCTTCTTCTGTCTTGTCACATTCTGCCACAATGAACTCTTACATTCTTTTACATATGTGCAGCTCGTCTTCAAACGTCTTCTAGTTTTCTCCTTTTATCCCGTCTTTTTCATGCGGCACTCTAGGATTTATCCCTTAAAACTTTTCTCAGCCTATGTTGTTTTGTAAACAAAAATCTGGTCTTGGTAATGATTGCTTTTGTTTTATTAAATTAATTATCCAAGCAGAGTTTTGACATCATTGGGGTGGAGGCGAAAGAGCAAGTCTGATTAGTTGCTTAATGATGAACTCTTTAGAGATTTGCACCCATTTTTGCCATATTAAACAATCCAAAAAGATTTAGACTCCCATTAAGAATAATTATCACTCGGACAATCCTTTATTATGTGATTTATTTAATGATTCACAAGTGTCCTCCAACTCAGGGTAATTGTTAAAGATTAGATTAGTAGATTTTTAATCAGCGACTATATTATACACATGTCTATGGATATTATTTATAGACAAATAATTTGGTTTGGATAAATTGGTTGAATTGGGATCGAATACCAAAAATAAACAACAAAAATTATGTTGGATTTTGGGAAAAGAAATCTATATAAGTGAAATTTATTTTTATATACAAGGCGTATTACGTTTATTTCGAGCTCATCATTTAAATTGTTAATTATTTAAGTTTGGTCAGGAATGCCGAGAAATTAAGAAACTAAAAGGAAACTGCTTGCCAGGTGGCCGTTTCATAGGGTAAAATATACAAAAATTCGGAATGAGTTCATGTAAATGTCAAAACTAAACAACCCTATCAAACGAGCGAAACTTTCCGTCGCTTGGGATATTAGTTATCACGGTATGCCATCCCTCGTTGTTTTTCAGTCGAAAATTCATGACAGTTGTCAAAGCAAACTATGAAATTCAAGTTTGAAATTTGGATCTGGTAAGAAAAAAAACTTGACAAGGAGAGTAAATAATATAGGAAAATGTCATAGCTCTGTCGGGTGGCTCATCATGGTCAAAATGACGTAATGAATCTTTGCTAAATATGTAGAATTGAATTTCCTCAGCTGAAACAACCATAGCGATCCATTTTTTTTTCGTCATTTACGACTTTCAGGTGCATGATAAAAAAAACGATCACGACGACTTGCATCATTATTCCTTGATCATATCTGACAGTCTTGAATTGAAAACTATGTCTGAATTGACATGAGGAGGTGGGTCCCTTGTGAATTGAATTCCTCTCTATATGGGTTCATCCAATGACTCCAAACTGTACTGCTGGCTTTCTAATTTTAAAAGTCGAATAATATGTCAAAGCAATCCTAAGCCCCTTTGAGACGCTCACGAGTAATGTTATGATTGATTGTGAAGGGAGGAGGGCCGGTTGTTCTATTCCTTCCAACACTGACTAGTTTCAATTTTGGATTCCAGTCATCTGCAGATTGATTGTTTGGGGTATTCAGTGGAATCAATCCATCTAGAAATAGTCCTTTTTTAATCATTATCTCTTGTGTTCATATACTTAATCTTAACTAAGCCCATTTCATTAAGAATCTACTTTAATTTGTATTCCGACCAAGTTCCATCGTCTGCAATTGGTTCCTCTTGTTTATCTCTTTGCTGTGAGCCTTGACTATCAACGAATAAGCGATTGGCCCTGACTACTTAACTTATGGTATTTCTCGCAGTGCGAGGCATATGGACTGATGATGATGACTGATGCATTATTTTTGTACGGGTAAAATATCTAGGTCGATCTCATGACGAGTCCTTCGTTCTTTTTAATCTGGATCACACGGCGTCTGAAGGGGTACGAATATTTTCGGAAACAGGGGCTTCTGACGTCTTAGATCAACTTTCACAAGGCGAAGGAGGAATTTATGATGAATTTATTGCTCCATCAGTGTTACAAGTAAGTCATTTTTACTTTATTTATAAAATTGGAAGATTGTTATTGTTATTGGAAATCAACTCTCGGTTCCCTTTCACAGGCAGAAGGGCTTTCACAATTAACAACTCACGTTTTGAACATAAAAATATCACTCATCCAATTAATGTCAAATAACTCATCAAAGTACCTAGATAAATTTTATGGCAAGGGATTTCAAAGGGTATTTCTCGAGAAACACAATTCCAAAATGAGAAACTAAGATAGTGGTCCTACCAGTTTCATTCTATCAAACAATAGGATTTTTTCTTCTGTCATGTCACTAACTCTTCTCATCTTCATTTTTCTTGGTCATTATATTTACTTACAGGGGTTTGGAGAAGGAGGAATTTTATCTTTTCCTTGAATGAAAATCATACGCATCTTTTCTCTTCCGGTTTCCATTTATTTTCTGACGCTCACCCAATAGTTTGGTTTTCATGTTTAGTTAAAATGAGATTTTTTAATATTATGATAAAATTGTTATTATATTAACATTTACATTTAGACAATAATTAAAACTTTACATTTTATTAGTTCATCTAGAAAGTCTAGTCTCTAGAAATTACTAGCTGCCGAAGGGTTTATTAACTTGAAATATGTTTCTATAATTTTGCAGGGAGTTGGGAGTACTCACGCCGAATTTTTTGTGGACGGAAATCACTCAAGGGTAAGATAAAATAATTCCAGCCAGCTGGATTCTCAAGTCACATCTAAGATGTGATGATATATATTTCAGAAAAACTTTGGTTTCAGTTTACTACTTATAGCCATTTCTTAGTTTCGTGTGAGACAACACTACATGTATTTATTCCTACTCACAATACCATGACTTGACGACGACCAGACTGAGGAGTCATTGTTCAGATATATCTATGTGACCATTTATCGTGTCAAGTGTGATTCTGCTTTCTATATAGTTAGTCTTATAGTTTACGAGTATAGGCAACATCGAGACCCCGAAGCTATACTTTTGGTGGACACACACATTAGGAGAAAGTAGGGAAACATTTGTGCACAGAGAAAGAAATGACAAGAAATCAGAGAAAGCTCTGATTTCTTCTATTTTTATTTCTTTTCATCTCCAAAATTGGGTTCACTCTTACCTGCTTTTCATGGGAACAAATGAGACTGTCCCGGTTCAAGATAATCAAGTCTCCTCGCCTAACTTTCATTAACGCTAGTCTCTAGCTAACAACTGTAACAAGCCGTTCCTTAAATAAGTTAGAGATAGTCGCACTAGTAACTCAATGGATGGCTTCTTTTGGAGATTTCTTCTCTGGTCCATTCTCAAGGGTCGTGTAGCAATCCTATTAAGAAATTCTTAATGCTGCTTCTGGTGGTAGTAGTGGTGGTCAAGCCGTCATGTTACTTACTGCATCCTGAATCAGTCTCTAAGATATACTTATACATAGTGAGACGGTGTAGGAATTTTTATAGCATGTTCTAGTTGGCAGGTCATTCTAGGCCCTGGAGATATTTACCTACCTATGGACCTCCTAGGGTCCTTTGTCATTTCGTGAAAGTAACGATAAGAATGAACATTAAAGAGATGAGAAAGAAGGAGATGAAATAAAGGCTTCCTAGAACTGCTCTCCTCACTAGCCTTGCTTACTTTAGCACGCTACTCTTTTCTCTCAGAGAAAAAAAAACTGAAACCTTTCCCTAAAGTTTGCTTGAATGAATGACATTCACTCCTTTTCCTCTCCAGTCCAATTCCCAACTAACTTTTTTTGCCCATTTCATCAATCTTACTAATTTTCCTGGACCTTCCTGTCTAACTCATCATTACCAGAAAAATTACCCCTATTTGTCTGCCCATCATAAGTCAAGCATCGCTTTCTTTGTCTGCTTTCTATTTGTGGAAACTTGGAACTCAAGAATAGCTTTTGTGTTTCATTGGTTCAGATTATTCCAATGAGGAGATGATGATGATTTTAATTTATTTTATTAATTTTAATTTATGTTCTTAGGTATCACTAATTTCAAGAATTGTTCCAAGCCCTGACTGGTTTATTGGAATCAATGGCTATGACTTGTGTTCTAATGGACGATGGATTGACAGTGTTATGATTGAGGTAAGCTTTTACAACAAGTTTGTTACAGCACTTTTGAATAAAGGGAATTTATACATCAGTGGGTAGTTTGTTTGAAAAATCATTCCTTAATCCAATCATGCTGTGACGGTTTTATTCTCAACTTTAAATGGGCTCTCTCTCACACACTCTCTATAGGTAATAATTGATCGTAAATTAGGCATGAAATTAAATATGGTGCTTAAGAAAGGAGATAGAGGAGAGAGAGAGAGAGAGAGAGTCGGAATTTGAAAGTTTTCTTATGAAAAAAGTTCTTTGAAGGTGAGTGAATGATTGGGAACATTTTTCATGAAAGGCAAGCTCCAAAAGTGAGTAGAATTGGGTTTGTATGTAAAGCTCTGTATGTCCGCCCTTCTATCGTTGCTTTGGCTGACTGAATGAGAGGACTTGAACTTTGTGTAGTTTTTGGGACTTGGGTACTTTTTTCGGTTGGGAATAGCAAAATTTGGGCTGCTAGGACTGGTAAATAAAGTATAAATGTATAAAAAGGAGGGATGAAATTTGTGGGACTTGTTAGGAAATGTGGGGTTTTGTGGAAGTCAATAAATTAATTAGTTTATTTGGTCAGGTTGATCCATTAGACGCAGGAACGGACAATGGTAAGTCGGTGGGGTGAGATAGATTCCGTAATTTATCCAATTTTGAGACCAGAGTAAAAATAGTTATGGTGTGTACGAATGCAGGTTTAACTTTCACAAGTCCAAATTGGCCGATGGAGCCCCGTGGGGTTGTGAAACGACTTACACCACGTCAACCCAACCATCCTGCCTCTTCTTTCTATTACCCTGACAGAGAGGCATTGCCACCCATCGCATCTTTCCAGTTTCTCAAGGTACTTTACCCATTTATACAGATCTAGTGGACGATATTGTAGTGGAAAGCCCATATCTGTCTCCACATGTAATATGTCGCCTATAATATTATGTCCGCCTGCCTCCCTGGATTTCATGGCTTACTTCACATTATTTACATTTCTACTCTACTTTCATAAATTCTTTTTAAATCTCTTATTTGCTACGGGGACAGATAACATTGCACTTAAACTTATTACCTATCTCCCATATCCACAAAAAAAATTCACCCATCTCCTCGACCTCTAATCCACAACCCAAAACGTCTGTACACTTTTAGACGCGTATCCATTTGACAATAAGGAAATGGATAGTAACGCTTGAGGAAAGAGGGTATTATTATAGACGCTTTCCCAAATAAATTTCCAGCTCCGAACAAATTAGCACTTTGGGAACGCTTGGGACAAATTGCCCTTTGCTTCGTTTCGACTACTGCTAGGGTTCATAAATGCTTCTTGTTCTATTCTTGCTTACTTGCTCATGGCGTTTCATGTAAATTCCAGCATCACTAACTTTCTCTTTGGAATGTAACTCTAGAGGTGATAAAGGGTTTGGTGTGGAAAAGTCAAATGAAGGGAGGTTCTCTGATAATATGTTTCCTATGTATTTCTTTTGAACTCTAAGGTAAAGGAATACGAGCTGAGTGAAGTTTTTCATCATCCAGAGCCAGAGATTTTGAACAATGATGTGACCAATCCAGAGAGCCGTCCAAGGGAAACCAATTTAAAAAGTGCTTCTGCCTCTCCGTCAATGTCAAATGGGGTAGAAAAGGAGCAGTCCAACAACATTATAGAGTACCTTCCATTCCCAGAAAGAAAAAAGAAGGACATTTCTCGAGATAAGAAACGGAAACTAAAGAAATTCCGTAAGTTTCTCTTTTTTATACCAAGTCCATATTACTTTTACATAATATATATCTACCTGACCACCAAACCAAACCACCGTCCCAAGTAGTGATAGATGGTAAAGAAAGCCACCCAAATATTTTCCCGTCGTTTACCTCCTTCTGTCCGAGTACTTGTATAAAATTATTATGAGGTTAAGGTTCATGCCATGCCATTTGGGTCCCATATATTCTTTTTCACACATTCTTTACGCTTTTGACATGAAATGGTAAATGAAAAGGAAATTGTACTTTGTCAAGGGCCTCCAAAGGATTGCATCGTGTCCGAGTGGTCATCATGGACTCCGTGTAGCAAAAGCTGTGGTCTGGGTGAGATGACTCGAAATCGCAACGTTCTTTCCCACTCAAGGCGTGGTGGTCGCGGCTGTCCAGCTCTTAAGGAAGCAACTTGGTGCGGCACGGCCAGAAACTGCTCCAGAAAATATTTTAATTGGACTAATAAGTGGTAGTATGGATTTCAGTGTTGTCACCACAAGTGCAGCATCAATGACTAAATATGTATTATTAGTAGACAGCTCTCTTGGTAATTAATAAAACACACATGTATTAAACCAGTAATACTCAAGGGATTCTAGTTAGCTCGTCATCCGTAATTATATACAAATATTATATACTTTAAGGATTGTGTCTTCATAAACAAATAATTCTTTGGATAAATCTTCTCTTGATTTGGGAATGCACGTACTTTGAGTGATGGATTGTATGAATAATGTAAATATCTTCAGTCAATTTTTCACCGTTGCAAAATGAACGATAATAAAAAGAATGATAATGTGATTGATGTAACCAACATTAATAAGTTTTAAAAATCTGAGAAAATTATACTCCCTTCATTCAGTCCTCCTAAATGTATTCAATTATTGCAAATTATTCAGTACATATTCATACAAATTCAAATCAATTCAATACACATACGACGACAAAAAT
>JAQGBQ010001520.1:0-11350 GCA_034698485.1 Vertagopus arboreus
TCCTTGCAAGGTACATTTTGTTTATCCCCTTCAGACCAAATCAGGAATTTGGATCAAAATATTTCGGTACTGGAAGTAAATTGTAGCCCCTTTGAATGTTTGGAACTGCAACTTGTAGAACCACTTCCATTCATCTATAATGGTCAATGTGGTCTCAGTAAGTTCATTCATGATTTCAATTGAAGTGGTCAAGCCTCTTAGAATTTAACTTATATTTAAATATACATATTTCCTTAATAAAAAAACATCTGAGAAGAGGAGACTTGAACAAATGATGAAAAAGACACCAGTTGGACACCCCGAATTCCAGATAAACGAAGAAGATGTAAATGAATTAAGTAAGTAAATTTTGTATATTAATTTAGCAGCTTAATTCAATAAATAATAATAATACAAATAAATTAATACATAATAACATCCAAACCAAATTTATAAAAACAATGTAACACTTAGCTTTCTTTTTATTTTAGCTTTTCCCTTGGATTTCTTTGATGTGGTGGACCTTTTACTGTTCTTTGATGGATGGATTTGGCCCTGGTTACAAAACTTTCTTTTCTGGTAGTTTGTTCTCTTTTTAAAAAATATGTTAAAGAAATAATGAGTTATTAACTCATACCCTTATCATTTCTATTGATGATCATTTTTCTGTGTTAAAGAAAGACTACCACGTTCCCTTCACTTTCATCAAAAACTATATTTACCAAATCCCTTCGATTAATCAAATTACCGATTTGATCAAGAGAACTAATGCCATAGGTTTAGATTTTAAAAATTAAAATTAATAGCATTATTTTTGGACAGCAAACGAGGATCGGCTAGCTATATTTGCGAGATTGCAACTAATTTATTTAACAAGAAAAATGTATAGCTAGCACACTATCACTTTAAAACGTTTCTTTCTCGTCTACCTTTATTTCAAAAGTTATAGATTGTCTTACCACAATTACAGAAAATCGTACTAGATACAATCTACAAAGTTCGCCAGTTCATTTGCTTCGAGCCACTAGTTTTAAATATTTTATGTATCATATTATTAAGCCATTTGGATTTTTTGTAGTGAAGGAGTTTTGTAAATCAAAAAGTCCAAAGGCAACAGTAACATGGAAACCGGTTTTTCGCCGTGTATTTTGAGAACTTCGGATTTTAAAAAGATGGTTATCGTTAAAGGTTAGGTTACCTTGGAGAAAAAAAATGATTAAACAACGCCAATATTCTTCTTTCGGTAACAACGAGGATAAGAACAGTATCATCCTTCAAATAATAGAAACCTATAGGGATGGATCGCAAAACAAAAGAAGATCACCTGTCTGATGTAGCAATTAAAACAAGACGTCTTGAAAGTCAAAAACAACAGCAAGTCCCTAAACACCAGTGCATTGGCGTGGTAGAAATATTTTCTGATCGCAAAAAAACAGCATCACCAATTTCATGTCAATATTATTATTATTACAAACGAAAAAAAAGAGGGAAGAAATAAGAGCAATGAATTTTAAATTCATTATAATGTTGGAAGTTATATATAAATATCTAGCCCAATGAATATATTATAAAGTTTTAAACTAGGGTGCAGATTGCGAGGGAGCATAATCATTTTTTAAACCCCAACCAAATCTAGTCACGTGTTATTTATATGAGTATCCCAATGGAAAAAATGTGTTATGCTGCATTTAAAATGTTTTAAAAATCTAGCATACTTAACAGCAACGAAATCAATCCGTTTAGGAACATCTTAAGCCTGATTTTTTAATTTGATTTAACTTTAAAAAACAGAGTGAGATTTAAATATACGCTCATCTTTGTTTTTGAAGATTGTATACAACTTGTTTTGTTGTTTTTTAATTTATGAAATTGCTCTAATTAATTTGTTTTAAATTGGTTTATTTAGTATTGTTATATTTCAATTTGATTGACTTTTAATTTTCTATACATTTTTTTATGATTGTTGAAAATAAAAATTTCTATCGACTGACAACTAGTTTTTCACCATGGTTCAAAATATTTGTAATAATCGTAATATCTTAAAACACGGCCTTAAGGTCTTACATTGCTTTCACATAGCTTTTCGGTATATTTAAAGGTTAATAAACCGCGCTTGGTTACCTTGATAGCAAGCTAAGGTAACCAAGGGCGATTTATTCACCTTGGTATATTTAATCTATAACTAAAGTTTAAAATTAAAATTTAAAAAAATTTCATCTCACAATGACAAGGCGAATTCCATGAGGACGACGTCCGGTTGTCAAAATGGAGTTGGAATCAGTTTGTTTTTATAGCTAAAAATCTCATTCTTGATAAATCCTTATAACATCGTGTGATTTATTGTAATTTACTCCAATTTGCTGTAAAAATAAATAAATTATATTTATTAGAATAAGTTAATTTAAGTATGTGTAACAGATATTCGTAATTGTTTGGCTTGTTTGTTGCCAAATGGCACGTTATAGTGGGATTTAATGGAAACTTAAAGATTTAAAGAATGATAATTTTTTTTGGATTTTGTTAGATTTAGTCTGTTAGGATGAAAAAATTCTAAACTCATATATTTTACGGGGTGTACTTTTTATAATATATTTTTTTCAATTTTTTTTAAAGGTGTATCATATTCTACTAAATCACACTAATTACCAATGTAGATTATAAAAAAATTGCGGACAAAACACTTATCTATCTGTATTTTCAAAGTTTAAAAATTACCTTCATTTAATTTTAAAATTATTTTCTCAGGTAGCTTCTTTTGTTTATTGCACGGAATTCATATGAATTTCGAATTATCTTGAAAGATAATATAACATTTTGAATTTTATTTAAACTTCGCATGTTTTAACATCTATTTGTTGGATTCGTTTAAAAAGTGCATAATATAATTACCTCCAGTTGTTTCAATTTATGAATTAAAACTCCATCTCGTTTACTCCTTTTAAGCATTTGATTTGAGCTTCTGAAAAGACATAAAAATAATATTCTTGTCAATTATACATTTTAATCACAGCTAATCCCAATTATGTATTTTAATCACAGCTAGGTGATCTCAATTTATAACGGAATGATCCACCACATTGGGATTTATTATTTTTTGTAAATTGAATTGAATTTTGGTAATAACTAAAAGTACACAAATTTAAATAAAAAGAGTAAAAATATTAAAATATATGTTTTAATGTAAGAAATTTTTTTAAGAAATTATATAAAAAAAATCCCAAGCAAAACCCTGCTTTGATACAACAGTTTAGTTTCTTAAAGTAAAATGAGTGTTTTTAAATTAAATTTTTATTTAGAATAATTCAAGTTTGTTTTACCTTTTTCGTTCCTCAGACAATTGAAAAAAATTTCGTGTTTTTGAATATAGTACTTTTTTGTTCAATTAAAATGTACTGAATTAATTTCAAATTCAGAAGGAATAATCCTTCTTTAATTGTAAACGATCACATATCTAATTTTTTTAATTTCACTTTTTGTTCAGGTTCCAAACTTCTGTGAATCTGTGTTGTTGTTTAAATTGAAAGTATTATCAAAATAAAAAAATATAAATATGTTCTTTAAAGTTCGTCCGTTTTGTTTAAAGAATATTTTATAACTGCTTTTTAAATGGAGCACATCTGTTCCTGGTTATATTCGTAAGGATGCCAAGAAGTTATTTTTATCAACTCAACTTTTTAAGCTAGGCAATAAAGATGTTAAATGCGCATTTACTGATCTGTTGCATAGTTTGTGCCACTTTGAGATGACCTCGTTCCAACGGTATAGGATTTTTTTTATGTGATGACTGTGGACGAACCTAGAATTTATTTCAAGATTGAGGATTCCAGATTAAACGGGTTTTGGTAGTGATAATGTAATGTGATTTATTGTGAGATGAGGATTTTTATACATCAGTTTTAGGTTAAAATCTGTCATTTAGTTGGATTCAATATGGTTGAAGATTCAACACTTTGTATTAGGTTAAATACTCTGCTGCGGTGAAACTTGAGACAAAACTGGTCGAATGTCACATTT
The DNA here is from genome assembly GCA_034698485.1 of Vertagopus arboreus. Taxonomy (NCBI): domain Eukaryota; kingdom Metazoa; phylum Arthropoda; class Collembola; order Entomobryomorpha; family Isotomidae; genus Vertagopus; species Vertagopus arboreus. The sequence goes on from JAQGBQ010001520.1 coordinate 3,994, forward strand.
TGATTGAATGTATGATTCATTTTAACATTTAGCATGGCAGAAAAAATGGATTAAGGTTGTGATTTTCTAGTGGGAATAACTGTGAAATGAGTAGTTTCAAAATCATCTATAATTGTCAAAATATGTGATTTAGCGGGATTAAATATTCTTAGGTTACGTTGTTGTTGTGAAACTTAAGACGAACTACATTTTTTACTATGCCATATTTTTGAATGAAATGATGATCGATTTTAGCATTGAGGATTTCAGATTAAATGGTTTCAATTGTGTATGTGTAGGATTTATTGTGGAATTAATTTTGAAATAAGTATTTTTGGAAATCATTTTAAGGTAAAAAAAACTGTGATTTGGTGGGATTTGATAGAGCTGAAGATAAAAAACTTTTATGGTTATACTTTGTTACTGTGAAATTAGAAACAAAATTGCTTGAATGTTAGATATATGTACAACTAATTTTTTATGTTGCATTTATGATTGAGTGTATAGTTGTTTTAAACATTTGAGGATTGCAAATTAAATGGGCTTGGGTAGTGATTCTGTAATGCCATTTATGGTGAGTAGTTTTAAAAATTAATTGTGAGCAAAAATCTGTGATTTAGGGAGATTTAATAGGGGTTGACGGTTCAATACTTGTAATAAAATTTGCTGTAAAATTCTTAGTTTAAAAATAATTCAAATATGAAAATCTGTGATTTAGTGGGAGTTGGTTTTTAGTTAGAGTTGATGGTGGAATATTTTTTATTATGTTACTTTATTACTGTGAACCTTGCTTGAATGCTTTACTTTCTTTATCTATTATTCCACATTTTATATTTAATTTACGATGTGTTTCAAATTTTTTGTTTGAGATTTGTTTGGAATAAGATTTTTGAAGGATGATTTCAAGGTGAAACTGTTGGTAGGTTTTCAACCATATTTGTGTATTAGATATAATTGATATTGTTTGTGAATAAGTTATCGTTTAACACCAAACTTATCTGAATGCGAATAAATTACAATATAAAAGTTGTACAAAACCTGGGGATTTTTATGCTAGTCTCTATTAAATCTATTAATTACCAATTTTGGTTATTCTATTATTATTATTATTATTATTATTATTATTATTATTATTATTATTATTATTATTATTAATTTAATACTAATTTTATACAATAGTTTAAAACAATTATTCTTTATAATAAGCTGAACTTGCTTTTTAGAATTTGGAATAAATCTTTTTAAATATCAGCCCCTTTCCTTGATTCTTGAGTATAATTAGCAACGCATGAAGCATTACTAAAACAAATTATGCATCAAACATGAGGGCCATTCTTATGGAGAAAGTTCGTGAAATTTCGACGTGTAATTTTTATGTAAGCTACGCTATTAGTTAATCATTTCGTGTGAGAAATTTAAGATTCACAGCATTAAAAACTTGTCCAAGAACTTATAAAGTCACTAGGTAAGAACGGAAAGTAAGACTCTTAGGCTACTTAACTTATATCACTGATTCGTTAATTTCATTATTGAAATAACCTGACTTTTAGCTTCATTCCACTGTTTTTTTCGAGAATTATTTTTCTTATTTTTGTTATTTTATTATCTATATTTTTTTAATGTATGCTATTGTTACGATATATAACTAGTGGATTAAAAGGCGTCCACAAAGTTAAGGCCCCGTGTCTAGGAGTAAAAAAAAATTGAATTAAGTTTGACGAAACAAATTTTAAAAAAAGTATTGAGCTGGTAAAATAAGGTAAAATTTTCCAAAGAGGTGTACAATTACTTTAAAAAACATCGGAAAATTGAACGGGGAATTTCAAAAAACCATCTGAGAAATGGACTATTTTTTTAGAATACCCTTCTGTCCACATCGGCAGTGCTAGCTAAAAGGAAGGTCAATTATTCTAAACGGCTTTTCTCAAATCAAAGTATCAACTGGAAATAGAAAAATACAGCAATAAATCTGCGACAAAAGTCAAGTCATAACATTAGAATTAAAAGTGACTTTTTTAAAAGATTTTTATTTAAAACCACCTGAAAAATTTGTGATCCAGTTGTTATCAAATAACAACCAAAATGATCATTATTAGAAATATATGGTTGGACGTTTTTAATCCAGACTAAGCCTTATCTGATCACTATATCCGTCCGTCTGCATAATAGTTTTCTTTAAACTTGCCCGATCGACTTGAAAATCTGAAGAGGGGGGGGGGGGTTAAAAATGATGATGTGAGTTTTGCTAAATTTTTAAGGAATTTAGAAACTTTTAAATAGTAACTTGTAACTTTGCACAGTGGTAGCTTACTTGCACTGAATATCAATGAAAAAGTCTCACAAAAAATAACTATTAGAAAAAAAACAATAAGCCATAAATCATAAAAAAATTGCAACATTTTATTTTGGCCGGTACTTCCAAGCCGTTACCAAGCAAAGAAAAATAAACCAAGTTCACAAAAAATTTTGATTTTGTACCAAAAGGTTCAAGAACTTTTATTTTACCTAGAAAAAGACAAGCTACACAGTTTTGAAAAGCAGTTTTTGAAAAAATCATCAAAAGTGAATGCAAAACATCAGAAAGAAAATTGAATGAATCGAAACAGATTGAATTTCAAATGTAACTAATTGATACAACACCATGCTGAAAGTTTAAAATTGTTCTGTTGTTATATCCGTTTTTTCTGGCACTGGATCTGCAACTTTGTGGACAGCTTTTAGTTAGATAAATGTACTTTTCTAACTTCTACCTTATTTTCTAACTTTTAGACCGGTAAAATACAATAAAATTAGACAGTTCCAACTTTTCTCACAAAATATAGTCATAGTTTAATTCGATAAATAAGCACTACTCTTTTTATACAGTTTATACATTACCCAAACTATGTACTCAAACTGGACAATAGAGCGAGTCCTTCTAAAAAGGAAGTGACCCAACTTTTACATAAACACCAAGGTACTCGATTGACGTCAACAGACAGTTAGTCAGTAGTCAAACTTAAACCCTTTTTTCTTCTTTTGCATTTAAATTTTAGACAGTTCCAGAAAAAGACATTCGGTGCTCAAGATTTGATCAAAATTAAAAGTTACTAAAATTAATCAAAATGGGTAGCCTTATTCTTGAAAAAGCAATTGTAAGATACAACAAATCTTATAAAGGGATTGAAAAAATTCCAATAGAATTTGATAGCATCACGAAGAAACCAGTTTACATTTCGAATAAAAAAGAATTCGTGGTTTGGTACATTAGTCTTGTAATTACAGTTATAATGATTTTGTGTTTATTAAACATACTAATGACTCAATTCTATTCTAAGGAATTAATCATGTCGTTAGAAATGTTATTCATAGACTTAATAATTTTACTGGCTTGCATAACGACTTTATTATTTTCCTATATTTTGTCTCAACATGGCAAAACCGTTGTTGCAAATTCGGACAATTTAGCAAAGTTAAGAAGTACTATTTCAAAACGTAAGTTACTTAATTACAATGCCGCATTTAGGTTGTTTGTTTTTTTTATAATATTCAAATGTTTTTAGTGACGCAGAACCAAATATTACATATTATGACTCTGTTTTAAATGTATACACAAATGGGCCAACCAATTTTAATATATTTGATTTGATTGCACAGATATTTTATATAAGTACTTAACTAATTTTTTGTTTTATGTTACACAGGAATTGTTGCGGACGGAATTCAAACAGATCTCATGGAACGTTTTGTATTATTCTATGTGTCAGTAACCAAACCTCTTGTTTCAATAATCATAATAATATTCGTATTCTTCAAAGCAGATCCTTATCACTCAATTTTGGAAGAAAAAGTTCCTTTGGACATTCAGAATTCATATATCTTTGGCTTCCTTTCATTCTTTTTCAGACTAATGTTTAGCTGGATAAGCATATTGGAACTTTTGAGGCTGATACAAATTAATCTTATAATTTTAACGGAATATTTGACAACTGTCAATCGTGCGATTTTTTCTTTGATAACTACCAAAAAACACGACACTATTAAAATCTACAAACTTTTAGATCTTACGACGGGTGCGGTGAAGGAATATTTTGAAGCGCTTTTTGCAATTGCATTGGTTGTTCTATGGATTGTTGCAGTTGTTTCAAATTTTGCAACCATCGGAATGTTTAAAAGTGCACAACAAATAACTTATATTTTATTCCCGTTTATATCGTTTTGGACCCAAAGCTTGCTTACGATATTTTCCCAAGTCACTCCACTTTATGAATTATCAAAGAAAACACTTGAACATTTAAAAAATGCGCCGCTAGGACCCAGTATTAATCGACATGAAAGGCGCTGTCTTATTAGAGAAATTAGGGCTTTGCGTTCCTTAGTGTTTTATGCAGGTTTTAACGGAAATCGGGTTTTTAAAATTACAAATTCAGACGAATTATCTTTTTATTTTACAATAGTTAACTATACAATAAATGCTTTACTTTCTATTCATGTACCACACCATTAGTTTAACTCGGCTGTTGTAATATATAATTTTAATAAGTTGGAATAGTTTTAATTGGTTACTGTAACTTTTTAAATACAAATCTTGACAAAAGCATTACAAACAGATACACACAATTGTTGATTAAATACATATTTGGTAAGATATTAGAAGTTTGATGTCCTTTAACGAATTTAATAAAAGTAAATACATCTAAACTAACAGCAACCAGAACAAATTCGTTGAAACTTTATAAAGACCGTCCGGTTAAGTAAAGCCACTAAATTTAACGCCAAATAGCGGGTTAGCAAAAAAAATTTGCAGTGAGAATTTTTTTTTATTTGAAAGAGGAAAGATCAAAGAAGGTTGGGTTGGTTACGACTGAAAATCAAAATAAATTAAATTTTATAATTCAATCCTCTATATCAAATAGATGTAGTGGTCTTTAGGGTTTTTGCTTGTTGTTTTCTTAAATGTGTTTTTATACCGAGATTAAATTGGAAATACTGTTTCAAAAAATGAATTACTGGTGAGATTCTTCAATTTTGTGGTTCACAATATTGCAGAAGAAATTTCTAAATAAAACATTTCTAGGTTTCCCCCATTTTTACCACCTTCAACTAAATCACAATAAATACCACTAAATTGCATTAAATCGTACTCTAAATGCCAGGCACTTTTCTATTTCATACCTTCATGTGCACTGTAGGGCCGTTAATAAAAACATATGTTCACATACAGAGTTTAACTATATTTAAAAAAAAAAAAAAAAAAAAAAAACTGGAAGTCATTACAAATCCAATAAAAATACAATACAGTATATGAATTAATTTTAGTAGACGTAATGATTTTTGTTTGCATTAAAAAAAAATTGTATAATTTTTTCACTTTGCTTTATTTACTATCGGGTTTAATGGAAACAAGGTCTGCAAATAATTTTGTTGTACCAACTCATAAAACAACTTTCTTTCAATCGAGTGTTAAATACCGAATGATTAATTTGTGGAATTCTCTTCCGAATCTTATTAAATCCACTGCTTTCTTGAATCAGTATATGTTTCAAGTAAACCAATTTTTAATCTCAAAAAGAATGTAACAATTTATGAATATTAATGTCTGCCTGTATATTTTATATTATGTTTTTATTTAGTTGTAGTTGACGAGGTGTATCGTTATTATATCTTGGATTGAAAATCAGCGTTGTATTTCGTTGTAACTCTTTGACAATAAAGCTAATACCTTACCATACCATACTATCAACAGATTTTTAACAAAACTAAAATCTTTGCGAAGATTTTTAAATGCTTTTTTAATGGTAATGAAATCCAACCTAATGGGGCCAAAAGCTCTAAAAAAAATCGTGTTTATACCTTAATGAAGGTATAAGGATGAAAAAATGTAGCTCTTGGATAAATCAAAACAAAGTCCCTTATGAAAATGTAAAGTACACCGAAAATAATGTGGTCAAATTTAGCAGGATATAGAGAGTGTATCAAAATAAAGTCTTATAAGCAAACTATAACGGTTGATAATATTAGAATATTCTCTAAAAATTCAGATTTTTAGAAGCATTTTTGTAATAAGAAGATTTACCACATCTCAGTATGCTTATTTTATTTCAATAGTTTAGAAATTACCATTGGCTTTCGTTGTCCTTTTTGTTGCATTGATTCTAATTACATAGTTTACAGTCCCATCCGATTCCAGATAATATTTAAACTTTAGTTTCCCGTTACGCATTTAATTTTAGCTTCTAGACAGACAGACATTTTTAAGTTTATAAAATACATATTCCAAATAATTGTGATTTAAATATGTTAATCACAGTTAATCCTAGTTAAGCGGTACATGCTTTTACATTGTAATTTATTATGGGTATTTTTAGATTTAATACAAATGTAAAATAGAGTTTACAATTTTAAAGTTGATTCTCATTAAATCCCACTAAATCACATCTGGATAGAATTTTTGAAACAAATTAAATGTCATTTGAAAATGCAAATAAAGTTTTTGTTTCTGACAAAATAGACTTTTATTTTTTTTGTGAGGATTAGTTTTTTTTAATGACGTTTGCTTGAATTAATTCAATACATTTTTACCTTTACGGTAGTTTCAAAAACAGTAAAAAGTTATAACGTTGTGTGTTTTTAAATATTGTAGTTTGGTGTTAATTAAAAACACATAATTTTGTTTATTTTGGAATAAAAACAATCATAATCCTTAAATATGTTGCACATATTAAATTAACTTGACAGTCACACGGGATAATCCTTCTTTTAATATATTAGCAATCACATTTTTTAAATTGTAAATTTTAAGTTTTGTCCCAATCGGGTGTTGAATTAACGAAATGTTCTTCACTTTTTTCCGTTTTATTTAAACAATGTAAATTTTTTTAACTGTATTTTGAAAAGAGCACATCTGTGTCTAAACTTTATTTGTGGATTTATTTTAACTGACTTAATATTTTGTTAGATTGAGTCAAATACGGTTAGGAAATTGATATATTGAATGCGCATTTTGTTGTTTGTTGACTTGCTTTGCATGACTTTGTTGTTCCACCTTGAAAAGAACTTGCTGGAATGTTATTGTTTTTAAGATTTTTTATGCCAAATTCTGTGCTTGGAAGGGCAATTCCAAAACCACGTGCATTTTTTTGGTGAATCTGCTGCTTATAAAAAAATGTTTGCAAAACTTTAGCAAATCAAACCATAATTCACATTTGTCATGCAAAAAAAATCGCAAAGTTGAAAAATTATGAAAATTGTAGATTTTCACGCCAGAAATGAAATTCTTGTCCAATTTTGTAATCACAAGAGTTGATCTTTCAAATAGAAATAACATTAGTGATGCCGCGGGTTCGGGTTTTGGCCGGATACCGGATACCGGTTATCCGGCCAAAATTCTGGCCGGATC
>JAQGBQ010001521.1:0-11341 GCA_034698485.1 Vertagopus arboreus
TATTAACCAATTCCATTATAAAATCTCTGGATAAATTCGCATTTGACCCTTTAAGAGCAAAAACAGTCAAGTTGTCGAGATTAACGTCTTGTTATGAGCACAGCGAAGAAGAATGTGATATGTTAATCAAAGCATTTTTTCAAAATCCTAAGCATTTAGCTTTGGGTGATGTCGTTTCTATCCCTCAAGGATATTCTGGAAGAAGTTTGGAATTAATTGTTAATCAAATAGACGATGAGTCATCAACTATTACACAATTCGGAGCAGTCTATCTAGTGTCATCTGAGTCTTCGTCATTATACTTAACGACAGCAGTTAATGCTTATCATGTTGGGATATCAGATGAGGATGTCCTAGTGCCAAATGTACTTCGACCTTACCTGAATGAAATGCAGGATTTATTCACCCAAGCAATCAAGCTTCACCTCGGTCCTCCAGTTGATAATGATTTGTGGCCAACCATCCTGGTTCATGGGAGTATTGGCAGTGGGAAGATGTGTGTTTGTACTGCAACCGCATTAAAACTTGGGCTTAACTTTTACTTTGTGAATGCGGTTAACCTGATAGGAGATACGAGTGCTTATACGGAAGCTAAATTAAAGTCTTTAGGCGAAAGAGTAAAGTCCCTACTGCCGTGCCTTATCTACATCAAGAACGCTCATGTATGTCATTTTCTTGACTCTTTTTTATTTTAAAAGCAGATCTAATGATAAGCCTTTTCCAGACTGCTCTTTTTTAAATTTTTAAGGTTGCTAGACTAATGCGTATATTTGTGTTCTACTTACTTAGCTGATCGGGAAGGACAAAGAAGGCCAGGAGGACAAAAGAGTAATTTATGCGTTTAAGGAACTACTTTCTGACATCCAACGGAATATTCCGATGATTAAACGAGGAGATGGTTTTAATCAAACTTATCAGCAGAAGACTTCTAAGACAAATGAACCTTGCTTATCAACCCTGGCATCATCTACAGGTTACCCTCTGGCCGCATTTATTGTGGGAAGTTCTCGACATCCTGAAGAAATGTTGGCTTCCTTGAGGCATCTTTTTGTTCATAAGTTGCAAGTTCAGAGTGAAATCTCTTTTGATAACCTCATGTCAACTTTTCAATGGCTAATGGTCAAAGGAAATGTCAACCTATCTAGTGGACTCGATATGAAAGCGTGGACTGAAAAAGCGTGTCATGGGGTTAGGAGAAGCTTTGCAGATCTTCAAGCGTGTATTTCAATTGCAACAAGGTTAATTTATCTACAGTCGGAGTACAAAAGTATTGGTCGATGTTCAAAACTTTTTAGACAACTTAATTTTTTTTTCTTTTCAAAAATCAAAGAAGAAAAAGTTCTTTTGAGACAGTACATGTCTCTAATAGTAAATAAAATAGAAATTGACATTTAAAAAAATCCTATTGGAGTATAAAAAAATCGCACAGACATAATTTTAATCAGCGTTTCGAAGCATTTTGAAAAAAAATATAACTTTGCCTCCCAAAAAATCACTGGCAAAGTTTTTTATTGACCTTGTACATCAACTGCAAAATAGATTTACTATGTCCCTGATGTTTTTCAGAGCTTTAGCTTCAAAATTAAGTTGTCCAAAAAAGTTTGGAACATGGACGAATACTTTAGTACCCCTGCTGTATATGCTGTAATTTCGAAATCGATTGTTTGATCTTTTTGGACTTTGGACTTAGGAAATGTGATTGATGGGATGTGTAATGTAGGTTATGAAATATATTAAGATTGGATTCTTCTTTTTCCTAATACAATAGGCAAGCTTATGAAGATACAAGTGACAATAAAGAGTCAGATCCTGCATTATTCATAACTGACAGGAAGAGGACTTTTATAGAAATAAATGAACATCATTTGGACTATTCGTTAGGTAATTTAAAGGAATCATAAATAATAAACAGTAGTTCTGTATGCAATATTTATTGCGGAATATTCTCCATACTCGTGGATTTAAGAATGAGACGGATTTTAATTCTGATCCTTGCTTTCAAATCTTAAGAAATTTTTGTTTTACATTTGAATCTCTAGGAATTGTTGACAATGTTCTCAAAGAGATGAATACGGCTGTGAAGATTCCTAATGTAAATTGGGAAGATGTTGGTGGACTTGGTTCTATTAAATCTGAACTAATCAATTCTATACAACTTCCTTTGCGATTTCCTCAGTTATTTTCTTCAGGAATGAAACGTTCAGGTAGCATTTTTTAAAAACATTTTATCAAGCTTATCTTTTTCGTACTGATTTGTCATAAATGATTAATAACTCGTTTTGCTTGTACTAAAGGAATTTTGCTGTACGGTCCACCTGGAACGGGCAAAACGTTAATTGCTAAAGCAGTAGCGACTGAATTTAAGCTAAGTTTTTTAAGTGTCAAAGGACCAGAGCTGTTAAATATGTATGTGGGACAAAGTGAACAAAATGTTAGAGAAGGTAACTCATATTTCCTTATAGAAATGTTCAAGGTTTCGAGTAAATTGATTTTATTTTTTATCATTATTTGCAAATAGTTTTCCAAAAAGCTCGTGAATCGGCACCATGCGTTGTATTCTTCGATGAGTTGGATTCCTTGGCTCCGAATCGGGGAAAAAGTGGAGATTCTGGTGGAGTTATGGATAGGTTGGCTTACATTGCAATTAAAAAACAAATTATAATTGACCAGCTAATCTTTATATATTAATTAAAACGCATTTCAGAGTGGTGTCACAAATACTCGCCGAATTAGATGGGACTCATAGCATACCCAACGTGTTTGTAATTGGGGCTACTAATCGGCCGGATCTAATTGATCCTGCTCTTTTGCGACCTGGAAGGTCAGTATTGCCACAACCTGCTCATTTTTAGTCCGTGCCAATTCCAACTTTTGAGATTTGCTTCAGGAAGTAAATCTGCACAAAATGATTCATTCAACAATTCATGACATTTTTTATTCATTATCAATAAAGTGCATCTGTCACTTTAATGCAAAACATTGTGACATTTAATTTTAATACATTCATTCTCGATAAGCTAAATGTCCATGAATATTTTATTTTTATTTAGATTTGATAAGCTTCTCTACGTTGGGATCAACGAAGAGAAGGACACGAAGGAAAAGATTCTGAAGGCTTTAACCAGAAAGTAAGCCTGTCTCATTTTTCCTTGTTTTCGTCGTCGTATTAAAGAAGTGATTGCATTTATTACTATCTATATGTGTAAGAAAGATGAGATATTAGATATGAAGTGAGAATTTGTGATATTTTTGATGAGTCCTAATGCCATGTCAGTTTCAAATATTTCAATCAATTATTATTTTGCAAGATTGTATTCCATTCATATAGTATTTCAAATGTTCTCAATGTCAATCGAAAACTTTTCTGAGAACAAAGATCCTTCAAAATATTATATTTTGCTTATGCATTCATTTACTTACTTAATGTGTTTTGCATTAAGCAATATTTGCAATGGTCTCACCTTTGACATGTTTTTGTTATTCATTTAATAGAATAATAACATTCACATGAAATGAGATAATGTATATAAAATTAAAAAAATAAATGTAAATGATACCTGTTTTCAAAGTGTTTTTATGACAATTTCATAACTCTGTTCTTAAAACTCCTCATTACAAAGTGAAATGAAATTAATACATGAGATTGGGAAATGTATGAAAAATATTTATGTTTTCGATTCATTCGCTTCAGAGGAAGTAAATATTGTTGTTCAAAATCTTTAAAAATTAAGTTGATTGTGTAATAAATTTTTATTTGTTTTAGGTTTCCATTAAGCTCTGAAGTTGATTTGGGAGTCATTGCAGAAAAAATGATGAAGGGTATGACAGGAGCTGATATGTACTCTTTGTGCTCGGATGCTTATATGACTGCTGTGGCTCGACATATTTCTCAAATCCAGCAACAATCGGGTAAATTAACGATATTTAAAATATTCAGATTACACCTTCAATACCTGACGATTTTTATTGACAATCTTTACAATCATCAACTTGTCTGAATTTAAAGTGAAAGAATTCAAGTCTCAAGGCCAGGTTTAGGTTGACACTTTTCAAAAAGATTTGGTTAAAATAGTAGTATAGTAAAAATACTTTTTTTGTATCATGAATTTACCAGGTACCTGTCAGACTGATTTTTAAATTGTAAATCTCTCCAGATTTCGTAACAATTACTTGATGATTTTTCAGATAAAGAAAAAAACATAGAAGAGGATAGTAGCGATTTGGTTATCGTAAATCAAGAGGATTTCGAGAAAGCTGTCTCTCGAGCTTGTGTCTCACTTTCCCCATCCGACCAGGAAAAATATAAGGGAATGATGCGTTAGAAAAACTAGTTATTAAAATAGAGATAAAGTTTGTAGTAAATAATATTTATTAACTTTGTAAAGTTTATTGCGTAGAATTGTAAAGTCGTGTTGAATCAGCATAATTAAAGGTCATTCATAATCTGCGATAGACTCTGAGAATTTTGTATACATATTTATTATATTCCATGTTATTATATTTATATTGAAGTGTTCAGTTCAAACTGGAATGTTTTTATATACAAATCCACATTATATAAAAATACAAAATACAGACACAAATATTTTCTAAAAGACACTTTTTCAACTGATGAAATCTATTGCTGAGAAATGATGAAACTGATTATGTCACGTATCTATGAAATATTTAGATTATATCTTTCTAATGAAATAAAGCTGCTAAAGCATACTTTGAGATTAAGTTTAGTGGGGTAATAAAAAATTGTTTTGACATGGACACGAAGCTGTGTGAAGAAATCTGACTTTTTGGGCTAGATTAAATCAATGTTGTGTATAGGAAGTGTGGACATTTCCTCAGTACTCGTTTGTTTGTTGTTGTTAGTGACATATAGTATAAGTGGTGGTGGTTATGAGGATATGTAGAGATGACCTACGGCTTATCTAACTAATGTTTTCGAAGAATGCATCTCCGACTGATCTCTGTACCCTCTTCACCAATTAACTGAAATGTTTGCTCATTCTCTCTCATTAGACTCCTTAAATATATATAGACTCTGTATAATTCTGGACAATATACGCCGTTTTGTGTCCTACATTCTGGTAAAAAGTTGCTCAACTAGTTTATTCATACATGGCCATGGGTGATTTGATTTCTGGCATATTAGCTTAGGCTTTACTACGATTTCCCGTCTGATATAATATCCACTGTCTGGATTCTTAACAACAACTTTCACTCTCCTTTTTTTGCGAAATCCTGCTTATAACATCTCTTTTTACGACTAGGTGGTTTAGAATTTCAGATAAGTTCTAGTTTTGAAAGCTTTCATGAATAATTTCGTCTCATCTCACATAAGCTTATTTGTATACAGGGAAATATTTGATAATAGGAAATTATTGTATGTAATTACTCAGACGAAGTAAGTATACGTAATGTTAAATCTACTCGAATGAATTCGGGAGAAGAAAGAAGAGAGACGTTTTGAGGCCATTTCGATCATATTTCATAATTTATTTTCAACACTTTAGCATATCAAAAGTCAAACTCACTAATTCCTGTGGATGCGGAAACTGATGAAAATAATAATAATGAGACCAGCAACAAGTATTAAAGCGTTGCTTGATTGTAATATAAAATGTAAGAGAAGAGTTGGGTTTAAATGTTATTATGTTTATTACTTTTTGTGAGGTGTTTCCATTTGATTTTGAGGTTGAGGAAGTGTCAAGAACAATTTACTGGTTGATAGTGTTGATATGTTTTCCGACGGACTTTTGATAGATCTGGAACAATTTGGTTTTTGCATATTCATGTTAACTTGTTTATGAATTTTGAATAATTTTGTAGTTTTAGAAGAGATTTTTTAAATCAAGTGTTCTAACCATATAATATTGTAACATATGTATGTATGTAGTCAATCTCTATTAAATATAATGAGATGTCCCTTTAGGACATTTCTCGGTTCGGTTGATTTAATGAACCCTCTTGATGTTTTCACGACCCAAATTACTTTGCTTCCTACTACATGTAAATATAAAATAAATAAAGCCCTGCTGATGTATTAATGAAGGCATGTTCGAAAATCTTCTTGAGAATTTGCTCTGCTACGACCACAAAAACACAGAGATGAGAACTTTTTGGGTTTTCTGGTTAATCTAAAATCTAAAAGCTATGCTTTTCGGTAAGCCACTATGGTTTATTAGCTTAGAAAAGTACAAAAAGTAAAAGTTCTAGATCTAAACTAGATGAGAGGTAAAATAATGATTTGATATCATGAGTAAAAGCAGCAACTAGTAGTGGTTTCATTATTTTCATCCGTGGTGAACAACTTTATTTATGACGAGTTAACAACCGGCCTACATTTTCTCCTTTTATTTGTACATTTCTCAGAGAAAGTTAATCGGTTTTCGTTTATTTTTATTTCGCTTGTTGTATAAGACCCAAACAAGCCATTAGTATATTATTGGGTCTGTTGTGGGTGGACAAGACTAGATCTAGCTTGAAATATCACCAATTGAGGAAATTATTGCGAAATTGGTTGTTTTTCCAGGTAATATAAATACTGAATTCAACCGGTAGTTACCCGGCTTAAGTCTCGAGTATGATTATAATCCTCGGAAATGAAAATGCAGTAAAGTTGACTAGTTTGCTTCCGTTTCTTCACAAGTTAAAACATCTATATATATTTTCTTTTGAAATATCTCTTAAAGTTTAAAATATTTGACTCATTTTTTGTAACTTTTTAATTTTTTAAAGTTGCTTCAAGTATATAGTAAATTCAAACAGTTGTGTGAATTTAGCTTATAATAAATTTTAACGAGACTTCATTTCCCTTTTCTCTAATTGAGACTTCAGTTTAATTTTCTAAAAGAGGCAATTATAAGATTCAGTCTATTTTAAGTGAGATTTTTCATCCAGGATGTATTTAATTGTAAGGCAAGACAAGGTTAGACGGTTGACATTCTCTTTCTCGAATTTCATTCAATTATTTCGGATATCTTATTGCAACGTGATTCACTTCTTCAGTCAGCGTCAGACGAACCCTTTTGATCTATTCGATAGCTTGAGAATTGAGAAAATAAAAACTCTACAATAACAAATCATGAAGAAGCCACCTACGCTGTTGTTATTTATTATTGCAACAAATTGGACTTTGTATTCGTAGGGTATAAAAGTATATGACTTGCGACTTGTGATTTATATGTAATCGATGAATATACAAAATCGTGTTCAAATACAGGGTTATGCACGGTATTTTACTACGGTTCAAAATGAAATTACTTGCAAAGTCGTTAACAAACTGCATTGAAATTTTTACTGGTTATTCTCAAACATATTTGTCACCTTTCATAGCAATCCGAGATCAAAAAGTTTTGAAACGGCGAAGTAATTAAATTTCAAAGTTGACTACTTTTCATGAGCTGTTCCAGGGGAACAGTCTCACAAAACTCTATCCTAAAATGGTTGAAATCGTCCAGTCACAAAATTAACCGATCCATTGTTTCAAGACAAGGTAATAGTAGTAGAAATTGTCAAAAACCGCAAGAAAAAATACCATTTTCATAAATAAAAATCTAATCTGCTACAACGGTTAAAAAAGCTATAATTCGTAAGATTGACCTTTTGACCTGCAAAGACAACCTCCAGCCAAAAGGTTATCGAAAAACAATTTTAAACAAGTCAGGATATTGTAGAAAAAAATATAAAAAATAATTTGGACAAAAAAAATAAAAATTAGACAGTGGTCCATGCATTAGAACTTTCCACAGCGTGAACCGGAAGTAAAGTTGCATTAGTCTTAATAAAAAGCTATTGACAGGTCTAAACTCCGATTTTTTTGTCACACTTGACAAAAGATTAGTTTTTATACCAGGAATGCAAAAAGTCGGGACGAATTTTGTTTACACGAACCCAGGAAACCCGAACTTGAATGCTTCTTCGAAACGAGAAAAGTAATGTGAGACGCCCATGGTAAAGGATGCCTTTATGGATCGTGGAGTCGTTATATTTGTCCAGATTTTTTAAAAACTCGACATAAACTAAGACTAGTATATTGAAAACGGATTTTTAAAAAAAATTGGAAATTAAGCTTACAATAACTTAATTTTCGAAAGCTTAAAAAAGTAGTTGTCCAAGACGAAGCGGATTTTTTGAAGATATCACAAAAACGGTCTAGTGTGGCGAAAATTTGAAAGTCAGACTCATGATAAAAATCATATCCTACAAAGAGATACCAGTGAAGAGTCCTGACATGGATTTCATGGATATTTATGCATTTGGTACGCAGCAAAAAAAGGTTAATCTTCGAAACAAAAATACAATTCGAAGCGTCTGGAAAGTATACAACTGAGGTACTCAAATATGCGGTTTAATTTCTTCGGCGTATCAAAACTTTTTTGATCGCCGTTTTCGGTGGTTAGTGACAAATATGTTGGAGAATGTAAGGACAAAATTTGGTTTCAGTTTGTTTGCTACTTTTTGAGATTTTTTATTTTGAACCTGTAGTAAAATACCGTGCATAACCCTGTAGTTGATTTATCTGTTTTATTTATTTCGTCAGATGCACTGCAAATATGCTTATTGTCGTTTCGTTATTTCGTTATTTGTTCTTGTTGATATGAAGGGCAATAGTTTATAAAAATCACACATTTTAAATAGAATTACCTCTTCCGCATTCTTTAAAACATTATTGTGTCATTTATGAACTATTTAAATCGTGACTGATTGGGATTTCACAAAATGCTCCAAAAACCCTTCGGGTAAATCCAAGTACCTATACATATCAATCCCGACATCCTGTACATGACTTTTGTAATTCATTAAATCTGCAGAAATGTACAAATTAAGTCAATATTCGTCTAGTCTTTTTGGATTTACTAAGGTATATATTAACTATTAATAATAATAATGAATGACTCAAACATTCCACACGTGTTGACTCTATATGAATCATTAATAACCAATTTCTTATCCATTCATTCATTTCATTCACTGATTCAAATACTGAGTTAGTTAGTTTGAATACCAATATTATTTACTTGTTGACTTTCAACTATTTTAAGACAAGTGTAAATATTTGTCTACTTTCATCTCCAAAACTATTTATGTATCTTTCTCGTTGGTTTTAGGTATATGAAAAAGTTTTAGCAAACAATTTTAAACTTCTGTCAAGTTTAAATTTTGCTCATACTTTATAAAATTGTTTGTTATGGAATTTATTTTATCAGTATGCGAGCATTTATAATTCTGAATGTTGACTTGTTGCATGCCATAAGCATATTTTGACCAAAAACAGCCACACGTTTTGACCTTTGTTTTTCACAAAAATTATATAAAAAATTAGGTTGGACCAACTTTACATGATCATAAGTTCAAAAGCAAAAAAAGGTTTAACAAGCAACAGAGACAATCTTCCGCTTACGCAAATTATCTTAATCTTATCCAATAAAAAATGACATGAGAGCTACATACTTACCCATACGCACAAATGCGTGTAATTTACGCATTTCGTCGTTTTGTAGCAGACACTACATTTGACACATATCGGCCAAAAAAAATCAATTTCGCAATAAGCTTCATAATCTGAGTACTTTTAATTGGGTATAAAAAACAACTTACGATATTCGATACGCATTTTTTGTAAGCCTTGTCGATAAAAAGCAAAAATTATAATTTTATATCCCATAATCGGAGCAATTTCATGTAAAGAAATTCAGTAAGTTTTGTTTCTGAGAAATTCTAGAAATATCTCGCTCGAGTATTTATTTTTCTTTATCAATAGATATTATTAGATATACTTAACAGATCAAGTGAATAAAATGACATCTCAGAGTCTCATACTTGACTGAATGAATCTGCGAAAAAAAGAACATAATCTCAGAATTATTATGAGATTAGTGTTCAGGTGTCGTAATCGAACTGGGAAACTCTCATATAAATAAATAGATTTATAAATTAATTCGACAATTCACTGAGAATCAGAATAATGATGCTTTGAGAAATATGAGCAAGACTAAACATCCTCCCACTATAACAGACAAATTAACTTCAATTAGTATATATGCAACTCTGCAGTCTGCTTTTATTTTTAATCTGGATAATATTACAAAACTCTTTACTCTTTACAGACAAACTATCTATGTATATATGTAATATGTATCACTTTGAGACACGGGTACAACCTTGTCATAATTTTTTTTAGTAAAAGCGTTTCCGTAAAAGAACTTTGTTCAGTTCCGTAATAGACATAACAAACATCATCATGATTTAAACGGGTGCAATATATTTTATTCCTTAATTGAATTATAAATACCAAAACGATCAGAAAACGGTATAAAAGAATTCCGCCCTCGCTGGAAGGGGCCGAGAGGTCAGCGGTCTAATGTTTATTTTTAAAATGAATGGAGTGTACGGAAGGATTACATAGAAATGAATGGCCATTCAGGAATAGGAAGTAGAATAAAATAAGCTCTAAGCTTATTAACTTCTATTTATTATTAAGAGTAATACATATGTATATATTTATAAGTCTTTGCGGATAATTAAATGGATTTCCGACAGTCGGACTCCAGAAAGTCTGGCTGAATTGATGGAGAAAAAATACCGAAAATGAATGAATCATTTAACTCTATTCATTAAAATATCACATTATGTGTTACCTATAATATTGAATCAGCACTTGTTCTTATCAAATAGGCCATACTCCAATCCTACTACTTTTTATTTATTTTCATATAAAAGTTAGTTGAAAAAGCCGTAATCTTTTCATTATTATTTCTTTAAGACACTTCTCTCGATTTATCTCTAATAAGATTATATTATAACTCATCTCAAATATCAAAACAACAAATCCTCAAGATTTATATTAGCGATTAAGTGATAAGTGACTTGAGAATTTATTCAACAATAAAAAACATTTCTCGATACTAAGTGACCAAACGTACTTAGGGTGACAGGGTATTAATTCTTATAAGGGTTATAAGTATCTCATAAATAATTGCGTTTATAAGGAGCTGAGTTACTTGATAACAAATCATTTCTGCTGATAAAACAAGTCAGGTTATTAGGACAATTTTTTTTCTCGTGTCTGAACCTTTGGTCTAGAAACAACAATACTCGTCATTCATCTATTTTTGACTGTTTTAAAAAAACCAATTAGGATCCTATAGAGTTGGTTTCCATTTTTTTGTGGTCGACTTGATAAAAAACAAGAAATCAACAGCAGAAGAAACCACGGCTATAACGGTAAGCAATCCCAATATGGTTTTTACAATCTTTAGCAATAATCTACAGTTGACACTTTGACATTGAAAACGATAATGTTTTGACGACAAAATCCCACAAACCCACAGACCTATTTTTATAG
>JAQGBQ010001522.1:0-11336 GCA_034698485.1 Vertagopus arboreus
CCAATGTTACTCTGTTGATTTCTCTGATGAGATGCAAAAGGAGAATTTCTTCAACTCGTTGGCCATGGGCATGTGGGCAAGTAATTAATTTCACAGGTCGTGAAATTGGAAGATCTGCTACGTATTTCAAACTACTAGATTGAAAAAAATCGGAATTTGAAAAGTCTAAAAGTAAATTCATGGTAATATTAAAATGAATATATCTAATATTTTCTTACCCACGGTAGACAGCTTGGATTTTAGTAGCAGCAGCAGTCTCGTTTGCCTTCACAATTCTTTGCACCTCATTCTCAATTCTTGACACTTCTATTCTACACGTTTTCTAATCGATTTGGGGACAAAAATCATCCAACCAGGAATGCGAGTACAAGCAGATAATATAAAGAACTTGTAGGCATTTATTTAAATTCATAAAATAATAACAATGGTAATTGATTGTTTTGAAACTCTGGCAAACATCTCCATTTTATAACTTCTACTGAGGAATGAATCATCACAAAAATCCATATTGCTAAATCTAAATTACTCTTACAACTTTAAACAAAAAATAAATTCAATACGAGATCTAAATGCTTATAAACTTTACAAATCAATTATAATTGTTATAAGATGAAGTTAGTCAATAGGCAGTGCTGATACTGGATACGAAGGAATGGTTGAAAGTTGAGTTTTACTTGGAGTATTAATTGACCGCGTCGACATTAACGGCAGAGACATTATCACCAGCACTGTTCTCAACATACTCAACTACTGATGAGTCTCCCATAACGCTCGAGTTCTTCTTTAGATTTTGAAGCTGTTCCACCTTCTCTTTCTGTTGACATATAATGTTCACCCAGTTTAGTTTTGGAATTTCATTACAAGAAATAAATTTTAAAATTATCTGCTTTACGTGTTTCTTGACAGAGTCCAGTTTGGCCTGAATGACCTTCTCACGGCCAATCTCTCCCGTCTCTGCTTCGTTCAACTCTTCTTCAAGTTCGACCATGTTGGATGACAGGTCCACATCGGAAGCGTCTCCAACGCTGAAAATAGGCTGATCTGGAAGAATTGAAGGTTGAGCAACAACTGAAGCGTCTCCAACGCTGAAAATAAGCTGATCTGGTAGGATTGATGGCTGGGCAACAACTGAAGCGTCACTGACGGAGAGCATTGGTTGAACGGGCATGATGGAGACATTGGGTCGTTCATCAGCTGGCATAACGGCAAGTCCTGGTCCCGAAACAACTGGATTTCCATTTGCAAAAGCATATCCATTTTGTGAGTGAGGATACATATTGAATCCTGGAACAAACGGTTGCTGATGGCCGTATGCCATAGGTTGACCCCATGGACCACCCCCTGAATCAATCAACAATTCAATTTTATGAAGTTCGATAACTATTAATTAGTATAAAATTACAATTTATACTTACAGTAGCCTCCAAAGGGAGGTGGGACAGAATAGCCTCCATAAGCACCACCCCCATTTCCAGACGATCCGTAACTACTTCCGCCCCCAGAGGGTGCACTTTGAGCCTATAAGCTCCAGCACCAAATCCGCCGCCTGCAACAACAAACATAAACATTTTAAACTCTGCTTCATTATTAATCAATCTGAAATAGTCATAGGCTAATGTAAGCTTCTTAACAAAATAATGGTGTTCAAAAACGATCTCAAATTAAGTTACAAAATGTATTACAATTGCATTCGAAATAATAAAAAAAACACTTCGAAACTGATCGTGTTTGAACCATATAGAATTAATTGACTCGGCAGTCAAACATAAAAAAGCACAAGTACTGGGAGCACTGGGATATCCATAACCAGAAGGATTTGGTGGAGGAGCACCACCGTAGTCTTGTCCAGGTCCGGCTGGTGCAGGGGCTTGAGGGGCACCTAAACAAACATGAATCATTAAATAATGAACTGAACCAATTAAATATATTAATTAATATTTATAATACATACCCCATGTCCAAGGTGGTGGAGCTAAAGGGGGCTGTGGATATGGCCATGGTTGTTGAAGGGGGGTTGAATTGAGTTGGCCGACTGAAAAACATAAATAAACTCTGGAATTATAAATCTTGACTTAATAGTTGTTATACAGAAATTGACAATTTTTCATACCTTGTTGTTGGATTTGACTTGTAGTGGAATTTTGTGGAAGCACGTTGATATTAGTAGCCGCAGCAGCTCTTCTCTTTACTGCCTGAAGAAAAACAAATCAAATACTCACTGATTATTAGTTTTTTATGAGAACGCTCTGTCAGTATTTCTCTTGAATTTGTTCCAAGTCAAAATAATTGTGTAGCTCCATGTTAAAGAAATGTAGCTGGGCTGCTATGAGCATTAACAACAGGGCTCAGTATAAATCAGTTTCTCAATCTTATTCAAGCTTTTGTTAGAAGAGAGGACATCCGAACCACAATTTTGTTTAGCAACTGTAAGCTCTCTTAAACAACATGTTTCTGGAACGCTGTTGTTTGCCAAACCTGTTTTCAAAATCATCCAGTCGTTGAATGAAGAAACGCCACGGCGTTTGTGCTCATTCTGAAGCATATAAAACCAAAGACTCCAAGAAGGATTTCGGCACTAACTAACGCAGAGTTGCAGCGGTTCATTATTATAATAATAATAGGTGTTAAAATACCATGTTGTTTATCCTAGCCTTCTTTTCCTCCTTGGTGTGAGAGTCTCTATGTTCTTTAAACACATTGTATTCTTTAAACTTCATTTGGCAAGTTTTGCATGTGTAGTGTAAGTAGTCCGAGTCCGGATGTTCCTAAATTTAAAATATAAGAATATTAAAAATTAGGCAAAATTCTTAAAAACAACTGTTAAAATCTCATTCTAAAAATTTATTTAATTTTCATTTTAGTGGAAAAACGAATTACTCTGTATTTTGAAATAACTGGCACATTAAATAAAAATTTTCAATTCAATTCACAATATACCGTTTTTAGATGGACTCTTTTTGAACGTTCATATTTGAACCTTCTCCAACAGAGAGGACATGAAAATTCATAAACGTCGGAGTGAACTACTTGACAGTGTTTTTTATGACCGTTTTTGGTCTTAAAGTGTTTAAGGCACGTCTTGCATTCATAATCCCACGTACCTATTTATACAAAATAAATATAAATTAGTATATTTAAAAAACTTGGGCAGTTTTTTAGACAATAATTCGCCGTCTTTTTTATTAAATCATCAACAAGGCATTATGGAGGAGGATTGCCATCTGAAATCTATGCGGAACGAGTCAGGTCAAAAGTTATTGATGAAGATAAGCACCAAATCAAGGTCATGAAAGCGTTCGATAAGATCCTGGGCAAACTTGCGAATTACAAACCATCTGCTAACAAGTTCGTCGGAAGAAGACGGTTCACTTTCACACCTTGTTCGATGTGCATGCGAGAATCCATTAGATTAAACAGGACCTAGTCAGTACGGTCAAAAACGGGTACAAATTATGACCATATCCCTCCTGTTGCTGAAGATATTGCTCGAGAGATCTGGCTTCTTCGATGAGTTTCAGGTTTCAAATTCATGTGAATTTGAAAATGAGAAAGTCTAGTGTCAGAAGCCGATCAATTAAATTAAAATGTCCAAAGTGTTCGAAATCCTGCTTAAACCGGACAGACTTGACCAGACATTTACAAAGTCACACAAAACCCTTCAAGTGTTCCTTGTGTCATAAGTCATTTACTCGAAGAGATTTTATGCCAATCTATAGGAACCCAAGTCCACTCGAAAGATAGACCTTTTAAATGTAAAATTTGTTGTTTCGAGTTTAAAACCAAGACTAGTTTAACTGCACATACAAAACAAGTTCATTCCGATATTCCTCCTGTCAAATGCAATTTGTGTCCAAAGCGATTTAAAAGTAGAACTGAATTAAAATTATATTGTCCATTTAGATAAAGCCATGCACTAGTTGCAACAAGAAATTCAAACTATCAAGGTTGTTACAGAGTCATTTAAAAAGTGCCCATTCAAATTATACTTCATTTAATTGCATATTTTGTGAAAGAAGATTAAGTTCAAAACACTCATTATTACACATCAGAACACATACTAAAGAAAAACCATACAAATGTAAACTTTGTACCAATTCAGCATTTGCAACTCGTACTAATTTGAAATTGCATATGAAGGGCCAACATGCTGCTTAGGAACATGTAAAATTTACTTGTAAAAAATGCCACAAAAAATATGAAGGGAAAAGGTCACTTAAAAATCATTTGATTACTGAACACAATGTTGGGGCTAGTGACAACTTTTTGAAATGTAAAGTGTGTAAGAAATCATTCGGAACAACTGGACAACTGAATTTTCATATGCTGTATCACAACCGACCCCACAAATGTGGCACCACGAATGAGGAGAAGACAATTCAGTGCTACTTTTGCAAAAAAATCCCATCTTCTGATGTCAGATTTAGTTGACCATATGCAAAAACACACTAAAGAACAACCGTATAAATGTTCAATTTGCCATAACAGTTATCTAAGATCGGCTTACCCGGTAGTGGGGGCATTGGGATGGGTGGCTCCAAGACTCTTTCTTCCATCTCCGGTCCATTTAAAAAATAGTCTTTTCTCTTTTGTGGAATCAAAGGTAATGATTCTTCCAGTTTTTTGTAAATCAAATCCAAATGTTCTCTTAACGCTTCCACAGAATTCAAAGGCTCTTTAGCACAAATTGCTCCAAATTTCCTCCGAATCGTGGCCCTAGTGTTGTTATAAAAAATATTATAAGAACCACTACAAGATTTGAGTAAAATTATTCTTGCGAAACTTTTATTTTTTCCAATTTAAGGTAAATTGTAATACACAGTAAACTGATAACCTTAGAGCTTAATTAAAACCTGGAAAATTTACCTTAAATGCTCGGCCAGGCCATTGTCATTGCAGTAGATTTTGAAGCCATACGAATGTATCGGGCTTGCAACCCATCCATAAATCTTTCGAACCTCCCTAAAAAATGTTATCAAATTTTAATTTATGATAAATAAAAAATGTTTGAAATTGAAAACCCATTAATATAAAGTTTAACGACATTTACTATAACGAACAATTGCTCATTACCATTACTTATGCTTGTATTGTTAACATATTACCATTCCTCAAAGTTTGATATGCTTCATATAATTTATTTTTGGTAAGTATTTGATTTTAAATTTTCAATTGGTTTCTGTTCTTGGTAACCGTAAAATTTAACAAAAGAACTATTTATTTGATGGAAATGAAGAAACTTGCTGGCATTCTGACCAATGGATAGAATTGAATTTCAATAAAGCTCATAAAATTGATAAACCTCGAATCCAATTCCTAGGCGGTTTCGATGCGAAAAAAATCGAGTTGGAAACAATTGAAAATGTCAAAAATGATAGTGATGCTGCAATTAATTCAAGTGCCTTGAAAAGTTGTTCATTCCACCCTCTGGATACAAATCAAATCATAATTTACATTACCAGATTTTACATCCACTCTTTCCGCAGTTGCAGGAAGGGCCTTGTGCAACGCTTTTTGCAGCTCGTGACAAACTTCTGCTTGACGTAAAGTTACAACTTATTGTACGGGGTGAACCTTTAACATCCATATACAAAGTAAAATATTGTTGTATCAGGGTCAGATCTGGAAAAAAATAAAGCCAAGTCCATTCGATAAGTTTTCATTCAACTGATCCAAAATTCGACTGCAAAATTTGTGCGAAAAGGTACGGCTCAATAAGTGCCATGCAAATGCATATGATAAGTTATACAAATGTAATCTATGTGTCAATAAAACATTTTCTATAAACCGTAGTCCAAAGAAACACATGCAATCTCATCACTCGGTCATCCATGTCAGCTTCAAATGTAACTTATGTCCCAACAAAAATTCTAAAAAGATATAATTTATTTAGTGAACATCATCAAGGAAAAAGTAATGAATTGTTATCCAAAGTGTGTCAAAAAACATTTCGAACTACTGGTCAAATGAATATGCACATGAAGAACCACACTCGTCCTCACAAATGTGGAATCTGTTTCAATTTTCAAAGTTCACACCAAAGAGAAATCTAATCATTGTTATTTTTGCACCCAGCCATTTCTACTTGCTAAAGATCTTGTTATCCATATGCGGTGCCATACGAAAGAGCAGCCGTATAAATGCTCAATTTGCATAAAATATTTTAGCTATCCGAACTATCTGATTCGGCATAAGCTAAATGAAAAGTTAGAAGACAAAGAGAAAATTCTTATACGCCTTGTTCAGTCATTCTTCATAAAATCTGAGTCTCATGAGACTTATCTCCGGATTCTCAAATGTCAAGGAATTGTATCAAAAAATTACCAACTGCGATCATTTAAGACAATTTGTAAATAAATATCCAATATAATTTCAAATAAAAACTAGGATTCGCAAATCCAACTTTAGACCTATATTTTCTATCACAGTGGGATTTAATGTGATTTAAATAGTTGTGAAAACTAAAACTGATAAATGATTTAAAGATCAGATTTAAGGTTAATATAATTAAAATTTTGAAGAGTTATAAAAACTATATTTTAGATTTCGTTAAAAAAATCAGATTTGTAGAATTGTTTTTTAACCATGTTTTTGAAGAAAATAAAAAGTAGGCACTATTTATCCCCGTCCTCTCTATTGAGTTTACAGATAACTGCAAAATATTTTCAGCGTAAAATTAAAAAAAAAGTAATTAGAATGAGAGGAATAACGATTAACATATAATATTAACTATTTTTTGTAGTTTGCTAAGGTTATATATTCATTTTCAAGTATAAATCACACTAAATCACAACATTCCATTGAGTTAATTTTTGAAACCTGTTAATTCCTATTAAAACTTGTTTTAAAATCCCAAGCAAACCCCTGAATGATTTATTTATTTTATTAATTATTCTGCTTGTTTAAAACCAGAACACATTTCAAAGAATTGCCGAAACTAAAAGAAATTATGTCTTTCAGATAGAAATCCAAATCAGAACTTTCTCCAAGAATTTTATTCATTAATCAAAAATCTTGAGAGTTTAACCTGCAAATCTGGGTATTGTGGCAAACATCTCGAAGCTTTAATTTCCAACAATGAATGAAATTTCTCTTGACGATTTGGAAATCTTGATGAAATTTCAAACAATTCAAGAATTTAATATAACCGGTTTCTTTACGGAATTTGACACTTCAAAATTCCAGCAATTTCTTAAAAATAAAATGAACTATTTGACTCAATTGAAAACTGGACATGAGATTGCATATGACAATGATGATAGCAATAACAATGAAGAAGAATTTAAAATCCAACTGCCAAAAATGCCGAATTTAAAGAGTCTGAGTTTGAGTATTTCATAAAGAATTAAGTACAGTCAAATAAAATTCCAATAATTGTTTCCTAAATATTCCTAATTTGAGAGAATTGGAGATAAGGTCGGATAAACAGACGGATTTCGTTTATTTTCTGGAGGATATTTTCAATCTGAATTATTTTGAAAATGGTAAATTAGTTAATTATTTTTTTTAAAAAACATTTTTTTTATAGATTATTTGATTCAATTTTATTCATAGCAAAAATGAACATTATCACCTATTAAGTTTGGAGATTTCATGGTTTTTTTTCATTTTTCAGTGCAATTGTTCCCTAATCTTCCATATTTTTAAAAAAAAAATTATTGTAAATTTTTTTGCCTGTTTTTTTTTTTTAGATATTTAATGTTTTTTCTGATTTACTTTTTTTTATGAAACATACTATTAATTCAATTTTCCCTTAGTTTATAATATTTATTTTCTAAACGTAATTAAATATTTATATTATTTTCTAATTTGATTTAAATGTTGAAATATTTTCTGATTCGTTTTTTCAGATTTTGTCGGATCCAAAAAATTGACGAAATTAAAACTCATCGGAATCTGGACTAAAAATCCAGAAGAAAGTTTATCCCGATTGTACGAAATCTATCCCAATTTTTCAAGCCTTACTTTAGGCGGTGCTAGTAAAACGACGCTGATTACCCTCTGGACTATTTGGCCTTGGCTCAAAGAACTCAGAATTTCCATGAAATTTTAACTGGAATCCAGAGCCACATTTGTAAAGATTTGCTGGTCCAACGGAATTTCGATAATCACAATTTGATCGAACGATATACTGGTGAAAGAAGGTCTATTCGGGATTTAAAATGTGAGGAAGAAGAATTATTGTTTTAAAAAAATATTTGATCGAAGTTTAAATCATAAAGTTTTAATCGTTCACTCTTAATGCGTAGAATCGAATTTTATTTTTTAATTTAATGATGGGTTAAGTTTTTTAAAATGTGGTTTAAAAGCTATCAAATTTGTTTTTAAATTTCAACTGAATAAAAATATACATTGAAAACACAAATGTATTATTATTTTTATTGTTTTTATAGTCCTACAACGCCTTGAGATAAATGAGGATTTGAAATACAGATCCTTATCCTGTCTTCCAACTGATGTTTCAGTTTGCTATGCATTTATCAAAATGCCAGAGCTCAGGTCAATTTCTGTCCACCGGAGTTTGGTAATTAATTAATAATAAAAATCTGTTTTGATTTTTAAAAACATTTAAAAACAATCTTACAGTTTAAAAAATGAACCAAAATAATTCAATTTTTGCCATAAATAATAACAAAATTAAAACACTAATTAATTGTGTATTTTATTAATAATTTCTAGATCTCATGTGAAGCTTATGTTGAACTTGAAACTTACCTTCCATCCTGGGCTACAATTAATATACAACCAATTAAATTCGATTTTGACGAAACAATAGACGCATTTCAGTTCCATCAAAATAATCAACAGTGCATGAAAATTCTTCGTCAATATCCACACCAATTTTTAAGGAATTTACCTAATTTCTTCACTTCTTTTTGGATGGATATGAATCCTAGTATTTTATGAGGCACAAAAATAAATATGAAATTAATAAATCGGAAGATATATGTGATTTCAAACTAAATTATGAGCAAAAGTGAATTAAAAAATTATTACACATTCCACAGAATGGCACATGATTCTTTATTTTATTTTAATCTTAACGATATTATTATTATAACTGTTGTTCCGTTTTACAAACAAATACAGTTTGGTAATATTATTTAAGCCGGGATAGCATTAACATTCCAAAATTAGCTTTAAAATACCATCAAAACAAGAAAAAAAAATCAATTTTAAAAGCTTACCCTACCAGCGGGGGTATTTTTCAATTGAATTACAGTAATAAACGTTTGTCCCAAATCAGATGAAAACTACATAATTGACGTTTTCGGTCAAAATTTTTTGAAAGTTTTATTATTGCTATCTTTGAGTTTCGGCAATTCGGTTAAAATGAAGTATGCAGATTTTAAATAGGATGGGTGGTTGTGGAGGAGACATCATTCGTTTTTTCCTTCGTTACATTTCTTGTGCTTTATATAAAAAGGATTTGTGGTTGTGCTTTTTAAAATTTATACAGTACAACAATTTTTTTCAGTTTCATATTTTTGGTTGTAATTATTAAGCATAATATTAAAATTAGCTAATATTGATCCGTCAACAATTTCACTACTCACTAAGAAGTCTAATAACTTAAAATCTTAATGAGATCTCAGCTATTTTAAAATCACTGTAAACGGAATTTCTCATATGAATTTCAACAATTTGACCTAAAATACGCCTTTAGCTAAAAAGTCTCTGAAATGTTTTTTCCTATGACATATGATGAAAAGTACAACTTTACAGTACATCTTTAAGCATAATGCGATTTTAAATTCATCCTTACATCGATTAACGAATATAATAGAAGATCTTGCGAATAAATACAATCATCCACAAACAACTGGATAATGCATTAACGTCTATCGTATTTAATTGATGCATGTGATGTTCCACAGTAAAAACCATAATTTGATAGGATCCCGGAACTTGAAATCAATTGAAAATTATTTTGGACTTTTCCTTTTGTTTTTCCACCAAAAATTTAAAATCATTAACCACGAAACTGTACTAAATTAATATGATTGGAGCTGTAACAAGATGCCATAATGCATTAGCATCGATAACCCAAAACAATGGGGGAAAGTCCATGACTTCCATAACCAAAGATGCAACAGCGAGTATGACAAATAGAGCGCATTTCCATACGTGGGGGTGTGTTTTCTGATTTACTCCACTCATCTTCAGATTAACCAACATGCCATATCCCAGAGCCAATTAGTGTCTCTGGCCATATCCGTAATCAAAATGAACAAAAGTCATAAGCGCAGAACGATAAGATAAGCATCCCTACAATTGCCACCGGTAAACAAAACCATTTTTGAATAGCCTTATCAAACTGAGGAGAAAGCATTCATGGAGAAAGCTGAGAAATAAATTGAAATAATCCAACACCTCGGTAAAAGAAAAGTCTCTTGTGTGAAAAACAAAGAACCACACCCATCTATTAATACAAACTGCACCTTTTAGTAACCAATCTTAACCTGTGACCAAGGAGGTTAAGCAGCGAAAATCCTATCGACGGTACGCCACTTTCCAAAGAACGACTAAAATACAATCCGGCACCGCAAGTTCTAAATTCGAGACTGCAAAAATTATTAAAATGTAAAGGGCCGCAAATGCCAATCATAAATGGTCTAATTAGCCAAAATTCGGCTATTTTTGATTTCCGCCCGTGCCAGAATTGAATTAATTAATTCTGTGCTTAATTTACGGCTTTGAAATGAACAAATGTTTCTTATTGTATAAAAATAAATAAAAAATTTCAACAACTAAAGTACTAAAGTTTCCTTCAAGTATTTTCAGACGTGTAACGAATTTGGTTACTACCAGACTGCAGATCCTGACTATCAAGTCTTTGGTACGGACTTTACCCCGCTGACATATGTTCAGGAATGTCAAGATGAGTATGGATCCACGTAAGTTTAAGAATAACACGAGCAATAAAATTAATATTTACATGCAGCGTTTTTTTTAAAGTAACAACATACGATTGTGTTGATCCAGGTTTACCTCAGATTACATCCAAAGGAGGATTGATGATACTAATAAACACTACAAAGGAAAACAGAATGATGGCACATGCATTATTTTTGTGAATGGTCTTTATGATCCTTGGGTGACTAATTTCACCACAATTAACTTATTGAATTTAATTCACTTCAGCATTTTTTTTAAAGCATGACCAATTTTAAAATGTTTATAGCATAGTTTGGGAGTCTATCAGACTAACGAGACTTCATCTAGTAACTCGGTTGTGACTATCGGAACTGGAGAACATTGTAAAAAATTATACAATCAAATTGAGCATATTTTTATATATGGAAAATATAATAATGCATACAATTAAAATACTAATA
>JAQGBQ010001523.1:0-11335 GCA_034698485.1 Vertagopus arboreus
ATAAATGAATAAACTTTTATTTTTGAAAACTCGTTGTTTGTGAACGGCTCTAAAGTTTATCGCTTAATGGGGCGATAAACCTTTGTCGCTTAATGGGGCGATAAACTATAAAAGTGCCCGACTGCAGGGTCAAGTTCGTTCGTTAGCTTGTCTCAGACAGACGAATAAACCAATCGAGCAATCCCATAAGCCCTTGCTCGGGCCAAAAATTGAAAACTTTATTTATGAAATAAGTGGAAAATTTCGCGTAAAACAACTTGTAATTGTCAGCTATGTCCCTTTACATCTGCTTTCTGACATATGATGGCTTATTAATTGGTTTCATATAATATTTATAGGACATGGTACTTCACCTATTTGGAGCAGGTGGACTTTGTCTTGGTGGTATTTTAATGATATCTTCCGCTATTCTCATACAGCGGTTCCAAAACCCGAAGGGACTTTCTGGTACGGAGATCAGCCAACGAAATCGAATTGACCAATACTTGGAAAAAATTGTTGCAGGGGTAAATTCATAACTATTTTCATATCTATTTATTTATATCTAGATGAAAATGGAAGTTTAAGTTGAGTTTTTATTTTGAGAATGTAATACGGAATCTGAAATTTGCCAAAAGAGGAATACCCGGAGGGAATCGAACCCGCATCTTCTGGTTACATGCCAGATGCTCTGCCAATTGTACTACGATTTAAGATTTTTACGCGCATTTATGATTAGCTGTCCGAGCTTGTGAATTTCTACTTCTCGATAAAAATTATAAATAAAATCTGAAGTCGTTAACGGTAGTTCAATTGGCAGAGCATCTGACATGTAATCAGAAGATGCGGGTTCGATTCCCGGCAAATTTCAGATTCCGTATTCTCAATTCAATATAAATATAGATATTTTGTTTCCTCAACGGAATTCTTTATGCTGTTACCGCATTCTTCATTCTAAAAGACGGAGGTGAAAAAGGAGTGACATTACTTCGAAGGTCACTAGGGTTCGAGATACCAGCTAGTGTAGGTGCTGTCGATCCACCTCGATCATCAATGTCTTCAACTTCAAATAAAAAGAAAACTGAGGTCGATGTTGAAGCTGCAAAAGATCCAAACGCTACAGCTAAAGTTGAAGTTCAGCAAACCACTAGCAAGACCAAGCCTTAATTTATCGTCGTGTTATTCAAATCAGTCTCAAGACATGCTATCTATCATTGTTTTTCGTATTATAAAATATGTCTAAAATCAGTAGTAAAAGCTATTTCAAAATATCGTCATTTTGTATTTCTAATGCATCAATAGTATTTTGTATCATGTCTTACATACATAATTTGCGGAGGCAAATAAATTCAATAAATTATTTAGATTATTTCATTTTTGTTCAATTATCTGTCTATTTAGGATATGAATACTAAGATCCAAAACAAAAATCATTTAATCCAATGCTAATAAAAACAAGTTTGATAAAATATGGAAATCATTTTTATCATTTTTATATGCCTTAAATTGCATCTGATCATTTTGGAATAGTGCAAAAAATTAATTCATGAAGCTATGAATTTCACTGACATATGAAAAACTATGAATACTCATTGTCGTCTAAGCAACTTTCAAAATTATCTTAAAGAATCAACGAGTACAAATTAAACTTTGAAATCGGATGTTTTAATTGCTTTTCATAACTAATTTCTCTGACTTTTGAATTTTGATATTTGTCAATGATCCGAATTTCAAGAACATTAATATCGTCAGTACTTATGAGAAATGCCGATGCCCCGTAACCAATTATACGCTGTCAGTCCACTCAAAGCGGCCCTAGTACCCATTCTAAAATTATGTACTCTGGTAACTCAAACATAACTTTCTGACAACGATCAAAAACAATTAGCTAATCTATTTATTGTACTACTTTATTCTGCAGGTTTTAGGCTACGTGATCATACAAGTTGGCTGGCATGCAAATTTTCATTCAGAATTTTATGCAACGTACTTGCAACTTGAATCCCATAGAAAACTTTGTTCAGCTGCCCCAGGCTGTCCGGATGCTTCCCTCGCTTTAGAAAGTATATTTCATTTCTTGACCATCGTAAGCATTCTCTTATCTATCGCCAGTCTTGCCTGTGGATTCCTTTATCCGACTTCGAGTGCTTTTCAACGCATGGTAAGTCCAAAGTTACGAATTATTTCAATAAAATCTACAATTTGTAAACTTACCATGTCTTTGATCTTTACTTTAGGACATGTTATTCCACATTGTAGCCGGGGGTTTATTGTTCATAAGCGGGTGTCTAATAATTATCTCAGCGGCGCTAATCGACGGGTTCCCTAAGGACCGACCTCCTTGTACAGATTTTAAAACTCCTGAGGAGGTCGCACACTGTAATGATAAAATAATCGAAAAACGTTTCAATGAGAAATTCTATGACAAGATCATCGCTGGAGTAAGCCCATCTAAAATCTACATAAGTTTATTCGAAAACAGAATTAAATTATGTTTAAAAAAAACGTTTCTAGACCTTTTGTTTCATCCTTGCTCTTGTCTACGTCTTCACTTCCCTGTCAATCATGAAAAATAAAAACAGTGGTGGAATCGTTGCCCCCATGGTTTATAGTCAGATGGAAAGACCTGCCTCTAGAAATGCAGCACCGGTTTGGACAGCACCAGAAGAGTCCATGGCTGACTCAAGTACTTAATAATCTTTTTTGTTTCAAAATTAAATACGGAATCTGAAATTTGCAAAAAGAGAAATACTCGTCGGGAATCGAACCTGCGTCTTCTGGCATGTAACCAGATGCTCTGCCAATTGAACTACACCTGGACGATTTCAGATTTTATTTATAATTTTTATCGAGAAGTAGAAATTCACAAGCTCAGACAACTAATCATAAATACGCGTAAAAATCTTAAATCGTAGTTCAATTGGCAAAACATTTGGTAACAAGAAGATACGGGTTCAATTCCCGCTGAGTAATCCTCTATCGAAAAATTTCAGATTCCGAATTTCATTTTGAAATCAAAACTCAACTTAAACTTCCATTTTCAATCTTTTTTGTACAATTTACATAATTACTTTCTCATAATATTTAAAAATAACTTCGTATTTCTTAGGTATGGCTGAAGACATGTCCGCAGCAGAATATTCAGAAACTGTGGAATCTTCAGACGTAACTTCAGATAGTGAACGCGCTAGTTCAAGTAAACATCATCGTAAATCACATCATCATAAAGCTGATAATCCAGAGAATCCTGAAGAAGGTCATCATTCACATTCTCACGGAAGCCACAAAGAGCATGGAGGTCATCATAAAGGTCACGGAAGTCATCATGGAGGTCACCACAAGAAATAAAAACTGCACATTAATTTTATTACTAAAAACTAGATTAAATCTAAATCTAGTAAAATTAATTCAAATAAAATGCGACACACAAGTTCATATTATTATTATTGTTGTAAAGTTTAGAAGAGATTCGTCAATTAATCAATATTGCATTGCGAGTATTTTTTTTAAACGTTAGCAGATTATCTAAATCATTTGAAATAATTTGAATTAACAATTAGGTAATTAATTAGTAAATTCGAGAACAGTTTAACAACATTTACTTAACTAAGAATGTTTTGAATATGATTTTGTGTAAGAATATCTTCTGATTTGCAGACTTTTTCAAGTTTAAAAATTAAATAATCACAAGATTCCCATTAAAAATGTGACGTTTAAAAATAATATTTTAAAAGAGTTTTATCTAAAATTCCAGAATTTCTCTTTGAAAAATCTTTTAAAACCAGTCTAATTTACAACCCAAAAAAACCAGTAAAAATACAGACTAAAATGAACCCCATAAATTATTTAAACAGATGAACCCCATCAGAAAATCCCTTCCTATCTGTCAATCACATCTTCTTCCTCATGAGTCATTCGCTTTCAAAAGAACAAAAAAAATACCCGACAGGGTCGGTCTGTCTTCAATCTTCTCATATTACAAACAAGTAAGTGACCTCTGACCCTTTCTGTCTAGTCTTCTTCAGTTGGATCCGAATTCCTTTTAATGTTTTGTTTTGACAGGTTTTGGGTTCGGTAGGATGACACAAAAGAACGTAAGACGAAAAGGGTTTGTATCGTTATGGCTCATTAAGTGAACTGTCAACACATTATCCCCTCACTTGTCACTACTTGTCAGTTCTCTTAGAAATAGAAGGGAACTTGTCACATTCTCACAACAACAAAAGTGTACATTTTAGACAGACAAATAATGAATAAGCAGGGGTGGACCAAATACAAAATAGTATTTTGTATTTTCAGCACTTCAGTCTGAGAGTATTTTTTTGTTGATTTGTCCAAAAGTATTTTATATTTTGTCAATTTATCAAAACGTATTTTGTCAATTTATTCCAAAGTATTTTGTATTTTTAGGTTTAGCTGGAAGTATTTTGTATTTTGCCGATTTTTGAAAAGCATTTTGTATTTTGAAGTCCATGTATCTTGGCCACCCCTGAAAATTAAATACAATCTCAAACCTTTTAGCAAATATTATTGAAAACATACAACTGGACAAGCGAGAATTTTACAGAATTGTAAAAAACCTTCTCATATAATAATATAATCATTACTGAGTATGTCAAATCTTATTTACTTCATTTCTAACATATCTGTTTGGGTTTTTAAAAAAATTAGTTCGCTTCTTGTAATGGTTATTGGTGCTTAATTATCTTTGTATTTAGAAAAATAATTTTAAATTTTAACCTATTAAAGGTTTAGCCTTTTTAGCCGAAATTAAAAACATACATATAACTTTGGTAAGGGGAATTCGACCAGTTGTAAAAATCCGTCTCGTTTAAGCAAATTCTTTCTTAAAAAAGTCATTCATCTAATCTGTCTAGGTTTAATAAAAATTAAATTCACTCTTTATAATTGATATTGGTGGTAAATTAGTTTATTTTTTTTTTAAATTTAAAAACTTTATTTTAGAAAAATAGTTGAAACTGTATTTTTTTTAACTTATTTATTAAAGTTTTTGTCCTAACAGATTCGTCTCTTTTAAACGCTAAACAAAAATAATATTTTTTAAATGTTTTATGAAATATTTTTTTAAAGGATTCTCTTATATCTATCCCCAAATATTTGTGTCAGTATCTCAAAAAAGGGCACGGTAGTTTTTAGAGTAAGAGTTAAGAATTTGAATTACAGTTGGAAGCACTATTTAACCATAGACAAAATCTGCGAGGTTAAAATGCCTACCATGCCATTTTTGGTGACACTGCCACATAAAAGAGTCAATTACGATGTTTTGGGTCGCTCTGGACTTCCGATGGTGAAAGTGGAAGTGTCAATAATAGTAAAAGTTGTTATTTTGACAGCCCTAGTCTTGTTAGCTTATTATTAGCCCCTAAATAAAACCCTCTAGCTTTTTCCCGAAAAATAATATATATATTTTTTTGGTCATCCCAAAGTGCATCTGCCTGATTCTCTTTCCAATATGTATAAAAGGCTTACAATTACATAGTAGACTCAAGAGTAGTAGAAACTAGAAACATAAATAAAACGGGCTATTTATGACTTTCCATTAGTCAATCCGGGGTTTAGCCGTTTTTTTAGAAAAAGGGTGATACTGTGAAGAAAGCAATGGTATTCGTATTTTTTTTGTCTTCAAATAATGGACACAATCTTTGCTAACTTTCAATAAGGATTTAGCTCTAAATCAGGATATCAGCTTTAATCTTATCTTAAGATTTCATATTTACATATTAATTCAATATTTCTCGAAAATTCTTTGAATTGGCCAATGAAAAAATTGAGATTAAAAAAATTCTGGTTTTTAAACCCAAAATTATGGCAATAGTAATTGAACATCTGATATATAACTTCTCATTAACAAAAATAATCTGGCTCATAGTACATTAAAGCGGCGAAAAATCAACCAAAAAAATGGATTTAATTTTGTAATGGTGGATTTAAAAAAAATCAAACAATTTCTTATTCGTCTTATTTCATTGAAAATAATTAAATTTCAATATAAAATTTGAACTAAAATGCGTAGTTTTCTAATATTTAAATTTTAAAATACGAATTGCTACAATGATAA
This sequence comes from Vertagopus arboreus, assembly GCA_034698485.1. Taxonomy (NCBI): domain Eukaryota; kingdom Metazoa; phylum Arthropoda; class Collembola; order Entomobryomorpha; family Isotomidae; genus Vertagopus; species Vertagopus arboreus. The sequence goes on from JAQGBQ010001523.1 coordinate 6,059, forward strand.
TTTTATCTTGTACAGATTTGTCACTTAACCTAACCATGTTATAATATTGTAGTATTTACAAAACTATTCAAGATTTACAATTCACAAAAGTGATTTTAAAATGTTAACAGGATAAATTCAATACAGTTTGAACAAGAAAAACTGTTTTTAAAATTTTAGAAGATATGAATTATTTATTCCTAGTCACAACTTACGATTCGTCATGTTGTGCCTTTCCATTTGGGAGTTACATACAAACCAGACCGACAATGACAAAATGCTTGTCATAATTTTTTTTTCTCTAATAAATAAATTCAAACTTGAGATGACTAAAAACTCAATTCTATTCTCATTCAATATTTATTTACAACATCCACTTTATCCGTAACAAATCACATCCCTCATCAGAGATTCTAATCAGAGTATTCATAAATCTTTATATTATCAAAGCAAAAAGAATACACAAGTGATTGAGATAAATTGCTTCAAACGATTTTATTTAAACATGTAAATTACTATGTTTTAAAATTTAAATGGATTTCATTCATTTCTTCAAAGGATCCTAACATAAATAACGCTCAAAAAATTGTTTAAAAAATAATCAAGAATCACTGAAAGGATTTAGGGTCTCGTTTAAAAAAAAGAAATCGAGAAATCTCGAAATAGTTGAAGTTCAAAATAAAAAATTAAAATAATTCAGGATTGAACCAATTAACTATCTGAATTAGATTCATGACACCAAAAATAAAAAATTATTAAAGACAGATATGATATAATTAATTAATTAACCTCGTAATTCAGAATCATTAAATGAAAAGTTTGTGTCTTGACCATTAATATTAAATCAGATCTAAAACAAATAAGTCATTTTTCTTCCATATTATTCTAAGTGAAGTAGATTTTTATTTTTAACAATTTATATTTTTTAAAAAATAATTCCAATAGTAAATTGACAATAAATATTTATTCTGTTTATAACTTGTTTTCCCATAGTCTCTTAAATTTACTTGGATTAATATGGGTTGTTAATTCATAGAATAATAGTAGATATAAATCCAAAGGATTTTAGTTCTGTCGCTATCAAACATAACATCTAAAAGTTCACTGTTAATAATAATATTAACTTTGCCTAATTTTTATTTTATTTTTAAAAATTTTATTAAAAAATCTTAGGTAACTCACATTTAACTGACTATAGATAAGTAACTTTAATTTGTTTGTGAAAATCACATAACCTTAAAATGTATTTTACTGCTTAATCAGCGTTTTCCAATGTATTTATGTCTTACATTTTTAAAACAAAATAAACACAAGTTATTTATGAAAAACCCTCTTATCCTGTCATTAATAAAAACTTTTTAAAAATAAGGGTGCTGGTCTTGGTGGTCGGTAACAATATTGAATATTTAATATTTCTAATTTTACAAACAGACGGCTGTCGGCTTGATTTCTATATAAATACAAAGCTATTGAAAGATGTAATTTCAAATCAAATATTATTATATCCGTTATAAATTATAAAGATGAAAGACTGGGGTGTGTCATTCCGTTTTTTACAAAGTGTAAGCTTTAAAATCCCTATTTCCTATTGTAAATACGATTCCCCTTAGATTTTGAAATGACATTGAATAATTAGCTTTGAATGTGTATTTTTTTAATCTGTTTGCAAGTCAATGAGCTAATAAGTTGATAATTTGATGCGGGGACACGGCCAAGCCGGTGGAAACTAACTCAGAATAGATTAGGGTTGACAGATGACAAATTTGAATTCTACCCTTGGAATAAATCGACATATTTATATCAATTGTTTCATATTATCAAAAAATCCGTATAAAATAAATCGAAATAAAAACAGAATTGTAAAATTTCGTTTAAGAATGCTCAGTATTTGACCCATAGAGACGCTTAGAAACACAACTTCAAAAAATTCTCACGAGCCACCCTGGACGAATTTCAAAAATTCCTCAGTAAACTTTGAGCCCTAATGTGTTATCTACATTTCGAATTTTCGTTGATACCGCTATCCCGTTGGGGTCGAGAGTTATTTCGCGTTTAACTCGGATATCCAAAATGTTTGCGTTCGATCGAATAACTCTTGACCCCAACGGGATAGCGGTATCAACAAAAATTCGAAATGTAGATAACACATTAGGGCTCAAAGTTTACTGAGGAATTTTTGAAATTCGTCCAGGGTGGCCCATGAGAATTTTTTGAAGTTGTGTTTCTAAGCGTCTCTGGGTCAAGTACTGAGCTCCGTTAAACTAAATTCTTTTAAATTCGTTTAAAAAAATGGTTTTAGAGGATTTGAAAAAAAAGAAAACCATAAGCTTGCATGTTGTCCGAATTTACAATTTGAATTTTGGTATTTAACTTTTGTTTTGGAATTTAATAATAATAATTTGATTCATCTACTGTATTAACTAGAAAAAAATAACTAGGGAGAACTCAACTTCTGCCCTTTAAAAGTACAAAAAATAAAAATATTAACTTTGTTCAATTTAAATTTATGAAAGTTGACGACAATAAATAAAAGTCAACTCAACTAAAATCGATAAAAATATATTTGGTTAAGTCAAATATTCAGTTTTAAGAAAAGAAACGAAAAATACTCACAATTCTGTCTTTTTTAACCGAAAAGTAACTCAAATCGAAACGACAAAATTAGATAAATATTACTGTGTCCAGCTCGTTTTTAATTTCAGCTACTTTTAATTTAGTTTACTTTAATTTTAATTATTTATGTATATGAGTGTAACAGGTTTTAGGACAAAAGTTCATTTCTGGAATTAAGAAAGTCTTCATTTCAGTTTTTAATAGATGATAGATACCTACATATTTTGGTTTTTATCCGAAGAAATTCTGCTTAAAAGAACAGATGTCTTTTAACCTGAACTGAGAAAGCAAAAAGCATTTATAAATTCAAAACAAAAACATTCGAATAACAAAAATGTATTTAACTTTTATTTAAAAAAAATATCAACATGAAAGTGAAAAGTCAGGATGAGTCAAGTTTAACTTTAAAAATAAAACAATCCGAAATCCCACAAGACCACTTTTGATCTTATTTATATGGACATTGCAAATACAAAGCCCTCACCATAAAAAGCCAAACGGGATTTTTGAAGTGTATTGACACAAACGAAGGGGCTTTATTGGTTTTGCATTTTAAATCTCACATTTTTCATTCCCAATATATAAATCCTGCAATTTTAAGGGTGAGCACACAGTACACAATCAATAATAAAAACACAATAAAAATACACACAACCCTCTTGACCAATAAAATAAACAATTCAGATATACCTACTCAGTTTTCTTTTGAAGTTTTTTTTATTTTAAAAGTCCTCCAGAAATTTATGAGAGCTGACAAACTTTAAGCCATTTGAAATTTAGAAGGGTGTGAAAGTATATGGTTGAAATGGGCTTAAAAATGCTTAAAGTGTCAAACCCCTAAATTTATTATTGATGATATGTTTCATTCTTGAGTGCTAGTGTGTAGTTTGCAATATTATTTTTATGGTGTCATGAACTATGAAAGAATGTACAGAAAAAAGTGCATACACTCGAACAGAACGGATCAAAAATTCAACTCGAAATGTTTTTTTTTAAATTTAAAAAAGTCAACCCTTTTTTATTTAGAGATAAAGCCATTATCAGATGACTCATAGAGTCAAAGAGTACTTTGAAAGGAAAACCACACGTTGTAGGGATCAAATATTAAATAACCGTAACTAAATCCGTAGCGAAATGTCTGAAATAAAATATATAAAAATCTATGAATTATTTATTTATTTGAGTTTACGATTTAATTTTAAAATAGATAACTGTATTTTAAAATAAATAAATAAATCTCTTCTTCAAAGCTTTGATTCATTTATAATTGCTAAAAGTGTAAAAAGAGATTTTAAATCATGATTAGTGGCACTTTATTCAGAAATCTTGTCTTTCATTAAATTATTTCTCATAATGAAAAAATATATATTATTTCTAGTCAAATTAATAGTTACATTGTAATAGATTTATTTGTAGCGGTGTCAGCGATTTTTTTTGCTTTTTGTAATCAACTAAATGGATCATTTTTAAATGAGATTTTTATAGTAAAAGAATTAAAGCCTGAATAATTATCCTACATATTAATGCATTCTATGTATGTATTGAACAGCTCAAAACTAATACATAATAATCTAAATAATTGGATTTAAATACCCAGCTAAAAGTGTGAGTCATATTCTATTATTGATGTAAAAATTAATCTAAGCTTCTAATAAATCTGACAGAATTCTGTCTATTTAGCTAATTTACAATGAGTCAATTAAATAAAACATATTGGAATATTAGCTCAGATTTTAGATGTATATTCTTTATATATTTCGTAAATACGCATAAAAAAAATTTTTGTAGACTTTATCAGTACTTTATACTTTATACTTTACAGGCAGAGAAACAAGAGTATATCTTATATGTTTCAGAACAAGAATTTTTTTCATTATTCAACACAGTTACTGACTTTTTGATTGAGAATTTTGGTTAAAAATTGTTGAATTAAAAATATATATATTTTAAATAGTTCAAAAGGATGTGAATTATTTTTGCATTTTATTATAAATGAATTTATTTTCGATAGTTCGAAATTTTCGAGTTCCAAGTTTTCGTAATAATTTATTTTAAATTTTGGAATACAAAATGTATTAAAATTAATTGCAGACTATTTAGCAGCTCATACAATTGTATTTATTAAAATCCTCTCAATATCTGTTGCTTTTACGACAAACTTGAAACAAGGAAATACAATCCCAAAATATCCGAAAAGATTTGTTATGATTCCTAAAGTTTTTATTAGCTGTCCGTTTCTTCATGCATTTATTACTGAGGCTTTTGTACAACTCGTGTCGAAATTTTGTCTCTATACATCGGAGATTTTTGGCTGACATTAGAGTTCTTATCAAGGTCAAAAAAATCTGCAATTATTTAAGAATTAATTTGTATTTTTATGACAGCTTATTTAAAAAGAAAAAATTTTTTTTTGATTACCTCATGAACATTAAAATTATCATTTGAACTCGTTTCAAAACATTTATCATAGCCAAAAAGTCTGGCAAAATGTTGTCCATCTTCTAAAGAAACTGAGCGATTTTTATTTTGCAAATCTGTTTTATTTCCTACAAGGAATTTGCATAGGAGATTGCCATCTGAATATTCTTCCAGTTCTTCGTCCCATTCTACGATATTTTCGAAGGATTTTGTGCAAGTTATGTCATAAACTACAAGGGCTGCTTGGGTTTCTCGGTACTGACTGGA
>JAQGBQ010001524.1:0-11331 GCA_034698485.1 Vertagopus arboreus
TCATGGAAACACGCCGGATAAATTACATTGACTTTGGCAAATTCCCACGGACCCTTATCTTTCCTCGTGTTTACCGATAATATCCTACGAGCATACATCACCAACTACAAAGTATATACTACTTTAGTTGCGCCCGTAATCGACACAGAAGATTTCAGAATCTCAATCCCAGAAAAAAAGCCCACTTACGTACTACCACACCCACTAGCAGAGTACTACATACTACAACCCTCATACTCCGCTCTTGAATACTCTTCCGGTTTCTCAGAACTGAATTACAAACAGAGAAAAGATCTTTTTGGCCACATACACAAAGAGAAAGTAAACTCTGAGTTTTGATTGGGGCTCGAAAACCCGCTCTGAACAAGTAAAACTTGTTTACAGTGATTCAATAAGAAATCCTCTTTCCTACTTTCACTCCGAGGATCTTGCCAACGCTCAATCTTCTCAACGTTCTCAACACTCTGCCCACACTTTCAAGTTTACAATGTCCAAATCCTCTAGAATCCGTGTAGTAAGTCTGAGAAATACACAAGGAGAGCAAGTACAGCTTATCCCTAACTGATTCCGTAACTCAGAACTAAAAAAGATTCAAATTAAAAATTCAACATGACTCTAAACATTTCAATTTTTCATATAATATTTGTAACAGTTGAAATTTAAAATGGGTTGAAAATGTTATAAATAAATCTGAGAAGATAATATGCGGGTCTAAAAGTATGCTTTAATTTATATGTCTGATCTTCACAGGTCACTCTGAACAGAAATTTTGCAAATCTAACTTTTAATTTGATTTTGAGTCATGTACCACCATGCAAAATTCCAAGATTTTATGCCAATTTTTTCTAAATTGAATTATAATTACATAGAAATAGAAACCACTCTAATTTCTAGCCACCACCGGTCAAAATGCCGATATACATGTGTTCCAAATTTCAATTTGATCTTAAGTTATTGAATGACATAAGGGCGACCAGACAACTGTAACCACCTAAGTCGTTTAAAGAACAAGATATTCTAACAAATTGCATAACAGCAATATTAATTACAAATGCAAAGACAAGCTACTAACTCTTTAATGTTAAAGTTACCATGTTTAACGTGTGGTAATCGAATTTCTATCTCTAGCGTTTCGTGAACTAAATTAAAGATTGATTTCGGTTTAGGTTTACATTTGGTTGCTTAGATCCAATTATTTACTCTCCACCCTAGTCTACGGCTTACATCTCTAGTCTAACTTTACTATTGAAATTAGACTACCTTTCGTCTCTTAAAGTAAAGAAAGTGTATATGAAAATTAGCATTGGTTGTAAAATTGGAAATATTGTATGACAAGCCTTGGGTGAATGAAATACTATGAAGAAAGTGACAACACTTTTCGTCATTTCTTCTTAATTAAAAAGCAATAACTTTCTTCCTCTAGTTTTCAACTTACTGACTCGATTTACCACAAACCCAAGCCATATAGTACATACATATATATATAGTAGGGTGCCTATTCATAGTTTGGAGTACTTTCTATGGGCTGTTTATAAAGGGCGTTAGTCATTGACCATTTTTATTTCCCCCCGATAATTTAATAGTTTCATAACAAAAACCATAAAATCTGGGAGCATAAATTATGGACAGTCCGTAACCTAAGACGATAAACAAGAGAGGTGCAGAAGTGCAGAATGCATACGGAAAGCGGCAGAAGATGATAGGAGAAGACCTAGTAGTCTCCAGGGTTAACTTTCCCCTATGCTCCCTGTCTCCCGTTTCCTCTTCACAAAGTTGAAGAAAAAACTTTTCTCATTGCTTTCACCACTTTCTTCTCATGAGGAGTTACTCAAAAAGACCATCTCCTCTTCTCCTTTTACTATAGTATACGGAATATGAAGTAGGAGGATGGTGGTAAGTTAGTAGATATAAGAGTAAAATTTACCTACCGTCTACTATTTCATAACATAAATATTCTTTCCTTGTTTCCCCTGCCTATCATCCGCTCGTTTTCTTATGCATATTAAAATAAAGAATACAACCAGAAACCAGACATCTATCTCTTTATTAGATGTAGAGTATTGTATAATAGTAGGGAGTGGGAAAAAACCTTCTCTCAATTCTAGATGGTGAGAGTTCTAGAAAGACTTGATTTGTCTCCCAGCTCTTTGTCATTTCCCTGCCGAGTTGATCATAAGCCAACACTTTCCCCCCATCAGGTTTTGTAGAGAAGGTAAACATTAGAAAATAAACTTTCCTTGTCTTTCTTAACATCCTTTCTCCACTCTGAATATTATTATTAAGCACGGAAGTAAGGATATATTTTCAATTTTGACTAGAGCACATAGTAGCTATTTTTGTTTAAAACATTTGAAACATCGTTATGCTATTAGAAATATTTATCCTCGGACCCACACGAAAAACGAAAATTTTATTATACATATACATATATAAAGTAATTAACGATAGTAAGATATAAATATGTTGAAATAATTCTAGCATTATTTATTTCATTTTTGGCTTTAGCTTTACCTTACTTTTAGAATATCGAAGCATCGAAATTAAATATTTTTAATAAGTGAATGAAACTTACAGGGCCTGGAGGTTTGGAAGACCGTCAAAGGACCCAGGCATGATACAAGTTATCTGGTTCTCAGCAAACGACCTGTTTTTAAAACACCAAGAGATTATTAAATTTCCAACAATAAAGTCATCTAATTTGCCAAGATTTATTTATTACATCGAATGATCATAAGCACAGAGACTAAAACAATAAATACATCTATTTACATGCCTTTCCCAGCTTAATCAATAGGATCAAGACTACTAATATCTAACATAGATTTTTGCGGTTCAAAGGTTTTCTGAAAATTACACGGGTGACAGTCGGATTAGATGGACTAAACTTAAATACTTTTGGTTTTTTGTGGCATCTCGTTCTTATTAACTCGTACACGCTTTCCCTTGAAACTTTTTTGTAGACCTTTCTCCTAATCTCGAGCTTTATCAGAAGCAACATTGATTTCCCGTCTTCATGCTTCATGCATCTGCCACTTTGAACTATACATGTTGGTTTGAGATTGTTATAGTTGTGAAGTTCTGATCCGTGATTTTTGCACGAAACCACACGCCAATCCATAATAGAAAGTAGAGAACGAAGAAGCAACTCATAAAGAAAGTACGAAATAGACAATACTACTGTAATAGAAGAGTACAACGGATCCTAACGAAATAATTTTTTCTTCATCAAATTAGTGAACAAATATCGAGTAAATGAAGGGAAAATAAGGAGCAATCAGTCATTTTCACAACATCCTAATACGGTCAGCCACTAGCACGTTCACAATCCGCAAATGAAAGCAAAACTCCAATCAAGACTAGAAATCATGGAGTTCTCAACTATTTTCACACTTGGAAGTACTAACCAAGAGCAATTCTATGCTACGTGGTTAGCAGTGGTTGAGCAGATCTCGTAAGTTCACAAAAGAACTCTGAAACGAGGAAATAAAGCGAGAATGAAGTGGTAGTAATCAGCACTTACAAAGTTTTTAGATGAGTCAGTCCAACGAACATCTTATTATTTATCTCCTTCAATTTGTTGTTTAGGAATGATCTATTGGAGAAAAACAACAAAAAATTAACACTCTACCACAAAGTATTTCCAGCCACATGGTTCTTGTATATGTAATGATACTGGGAAATATTTTATTTTGACGAACAAAAGAGTGACGATGTGGCTGACAAAAATGACAAAATAACATCTAAAAGAAAGCACTGATGTAGTATGCAAATGCTTTGTTTTCTATTCTCAGCTTAGGTTTTAGAGAATCGAAAATACATATAGAAGTTTGCGAGGTTCCTATTTACTTAGCATTAAGAGGGGTTGTGTAGTTTCAGACACAGTAAAAAAAATCGCCAAAAAGATCCAAAGAAAGAAGGAGAAACCAAGGAATGGAGAAAAACTTTCTTTTCGGACAAGTGAATAATTCATAGAAGAAATACTTTATTCATCTATCATCCACTTTACAATCAATTCAATTCAACAACATCTTCTCAAAATCCGTCCATCATGCCAAACCAAGAGTTTGGCTTTTAGAATAAAAAGAGTAAACTAATCCAGTCAGACAGACGGCCCAGGTTTAGTTTAAGCAATTGATTCTTAAAGTTTTCTTATTTCATTGCTTTTATTTGTGAATAGTTACTGTTTGTTTCAATATCAATTGTCTTTGAATTGGGTAGTCCACATCGATTCTCAAACCCATGCAAACATTTTTTAAATAAATTGAATCCTGGAAAGTTTATTTCACACCAGAACTAATTAAGAGTACGTAATAACACATACAATAGATTGAAATAGGATAAAAAAAACTGAAGAAAAAAGCCGAGATATGAACTTCTAGTTGACATAACTTTTAGAATAATAGCATTTACATATTTCACTTATTTGTACCATAGATGGGCAAATGATCCTTTGCCATCTGATCTGAAGTGCAGTCCAGCCCTCCGTTTGTCAGAGGGCTGGGCAACATTCGGATCGGAGAGAAGGCACGTTTTTTAGGGTTGGAGGGCAAGGTTTGACCTTAAGGTCAAAGGACATCAAGCGCTTTTTTATGGAGCGCAATATTTGGAGTGCACATATTAGTCTAGAGGGTACAAATTGGCATTGAGGGTAGAAGGCACTTTTTTCTGGAGGACTCGGAGTTCTGCCCACCTATGATGTATCCCATCCCTTTGTCAATAAACCATTTGATTGATGCTCATGCCAATCATTTTATTACCTGTGCTACGCCTAGTGGAGAAAAACAAATAACGTGCACTAACCTATTCTTAATAGGGAATAACTGGAGAGCTGCAAAAATGATATTTCGTCTAGGTTAGAGTACTAGGGTCTACATCACGTTTGGAAAACCCTTTCAATTATCTCAAAAAAAGTCCAGAGTGTATGTCTAAAGAGGATTCTTAATTTTTTTTATGCTTGTATTATTCTACACACTAAACACCTGACTCTGAAGCTAGACAAAGCTATAATACATGTATATGCATAACTTTTATATACAAACAAGCTGTTGAGAAGGAGTGGTTTGTGAGAGAACCAAAAGGTCACAAAAACTATTTCTATTACATATGCTTGAATTTTTTATGAAAAGATGTGCTTTCAAATTTTCTAGAGAGAACTTACACTTCCTGAAGCGCAGAGGCATCCCTAAACGCTCCATCCTCAACAGCAGAGATCCGATTTCCACTGAGATCCAACTTTTGCAAATGGGGCAGGAGAGGAATCCAAGAATTTCTCACTCGACTCAAGTTATTACCTGACAGGATCCTGTATATCAACAAAAACAACACATAGCCTAAGTGGACAAAAAATGGAATTACAAGCACATAATTACAGATTTAATTGAAACTTGGACTGATTTATGCCCTCCACTCTTCCATCGTACTTTAGAAGTCGTTAAAGCATTTTCATTTAGTATAAATACGTTTCTTTGCTTAATATTTCAGAGATGAGCTACACGTAAAAAAAAGTCAGACTGTTTAATAGCATTTAAGTACAGTATGCCTTGAATAATACAAAAAACAGATAGCCAAGAACGAGTACATGTTGTAGGTTTCAGTTAATAGAATCTTAAGGGTTTACATCTGAAGATGAGTAACAATGAATGTTCCAACATTTAAAATTGAAAGTTTAAAAGGGTCAAAAATGGTCGAAATATTTTTCTTCATCTGGTTTTTATTTTATTAGATATTTCGAAGCGACATTGTAATATCTGATCTGTACTTTTGTAAATCTAATTTTGCTAGCATCAATTCTATTAGGCAAATGAACACTGTACTTACAAGTGAGTAACTTGTTCAGGAATATCAGATGGAACTTCTCGCAATCCACGATTAGAGCAGTCCACTACAGTTCCTTCACAAGTACATTCGGCTGGGCACTTTGTATCCGCACATTCGTCAATGTACAATTTCCCTTCTTCCTCGTCGCCTGAAAAAATATTCAAATTACCAGATATTACAATAAGAATACAGTCAAATATGAATATTTTTAACCCTCTAGTTTCTGATCGCAGAGTTTCAAAGTTTACTGGAGTGTTGCAAATTTAATTTTTGAAGCATTATTTTCAAAAAAGGCACAATTTTCGTTGAACATAATGTATTTCCAGCATACAGTACATTAACGTTAACTTCAACTCCAGCAGTTTCATCTAATCCAAGCTGTTGCCACGAAAGGAAGCAAGCCACAAAACTCAAAAAATCTGGGTCGAAGTTTCCAACATGCAAAAGCCCGTTATGCAAATCTGGAAAACATACACATGAAACTTTTGGACCAAAGTATCCAAAATCGATATACGGTCACCTGATTTTGTAATATTCTAACAGGAATAATAATACGACATGAAAAACAAGGGTTAGCTTTAGTGAAAATGGGGATTTGAGAAAATATAAGATACCAACTTTTCATGGAAGAAAGTCAACAGACTCAAAGCTTTAACTTTGATGTCAGAATACAGAAAGCATATTAAATATAAGTTCCCTTTACATTTGTACAAAAAATAAGATGGGGATTGGGAGAAAAAGTGGAAAAATAATTCGATTTCTAAAAGATCAAAGAATATTTCTCAAAGGTCAGGGATTGAGGTTTGAAGCGTTTGCTTATCCCTCGGATGAAAAATAAGATAAAAAACCCCCAGATGTAAAAACAATCGGTAGAAAAGGAAAGAACTTACATTTCATCTTGTCTTCCCTGAAGGATGCAAGTCGCTTCCGCTGCATTCGCTTCGGTGCTTCACACCTTGCTCCTGAAGTTTCGATCGGATTTCGGTGCAAGTAATCCGAAAGCCATCTAAGACGGCAGTCGCAATGGAAAGGATTCCGGGCCAAATGTCTAGATTTTATTTAAAGAAACATGTATTTGTTAATTTCATCATGCCATAAAAGTATTTCCATTCTCAATAGAAATTATCTGTGCAACCCTTTCAGTTCATTATTTCATTCGTTTGAACTATTTACCACAAATCGGATATAAAGTTGGACAGAAAGGAATTAGTTTATAGTTTTTTTGTGCGTGGATTTATAAAGGACAACCACAACCATATTGATAATTCAACAAACCACTTCTGCTTTGGTCACGCATTAGATTTAGGCCATATTTAGGGGTGGCTTGAAGTTTTCAGTTTGGACGACTCACGCATGCATGTAAAAAGTGTCAACCTATCAGTTCTAATTATCATCTGATTTTGTTTCTCGTCCACCTGTCGTGAACCGATGTCTTACAACGAACTGATAAGCCAAGAGTAAAGCATTCCAGGAACATATGGCTACGTATACAAGAAAGGTCTGCTATTAAAAATTCCAAAATTCACATCCAGTCCTCTACGACCCAGAATAAATAAGTTGGTCTTTTAACTCATCGAATTCAATTAGCATTAAAATTGTGAGCTGAAAATTCATCTCATAGTTGAAGTATATAGCTCAAGTAGAATATATGGCTCTTGTTAGCAAAGCAGAGAAGAGACAGAAAGTTGGGCTGAGAATTACTTTTACGGCACCCGTCATTATAACGATCTTTCCATCTCTCATCCCTCTGTGCCATAACGTATTATAGTAATGGAATTTTAATGACAGTGACAGCCATGGTGGTTTGAATGTCAGTTTTGTGGTACGATTGTTATGAGCAGCAATTGAGTAATGAGACCGTCGTTTCATGTGTGGGTGAGAAAGCATGAAGACAAACTGGCTAGAAACGAAGTAGTTTCAACTATGATCCTTCTTGTTAGTTACACACAAGTCACAAGACAAAGGAATTATATTTTCTGGCAGAAAATAGAAACATTATTAGAATCTCCTTGGGTAAGAATGCGTAAAAACTCTCCATGATTTTAACGTAGCGACAAATACTATTATTTTTTTCTCGTTTTTTATTATGGGTGGTTGCCTTTTTGCAATTTGAGACCCTTTGTCTCTCTCGCCACTGGTGACTGTCCAGCTCCAAGAATGTGAAACCTAACTTTACCCAATGATAACTCGTTACCTTTATAGTTTAAAGATGCTGTCAGTGGTTACAACGGTGATTGAAAAGAGCTTAAAGTTGCAAATACCGCAATCAACATAGTCGATGCAAAGCTCAAGACCACTTGCTGTGACACCCTCCTGACTCTGTTAATACATTGTACATTTTTTGAGGAAATAAATTTCTCATCATTATTGTTGCGTCAGTTTATCACTTCTACTACGGGGTTAGAATCCATTGAAATGCGTATTGTGCAGTAAAACTGAACAAAACGTTGGACAGTGGAAAGGTAACAAGAGCCTGATGGATCTTACATGAACACAATACACATGATATTAACGATACGGCAAGAGAACAAAAAGAAAGGGCGGATTTATGTTAGGAATAAGGATTTGTGGTCGGAGAAACAAAAATGATTTCCATTTTAAGGTCCTTTCCAGTTTCTACTATACTGGCTCTTCTTGTAAGATACATTTTGATATAGAAGTAGGAACATGGGCCAAAGTAAAGATTTGATGGAGAGATAGACTTGGCTGTGTTTCACCCTAAAAATATCGGGTTTCCTTGGGCTCCAAAAAATTCGTATCATTATAGAAGGAAGTTAGTAAATCCATTCCTGAAGGCAGCTTCAAAGGATGTACATACTACATAAAGTCATATTACAGGAGGACAGGAGGATCAAGCAGCAAACCAACTCACTGTTCTCTCAAGTACAAAGTATACTACACGGTCTCTAACCCACGGCATTTTGACACAAACTCAACCTTAATTCTATTCTATCACCACGAAAAGGAAAAAGAACGGATCGATTGACTGATGCAAAGTAAGCCAGCAAATTTCTATTGTGTTCCTAAAGAAAATCAACTTCCCTCTCCTCTACATCACCTCTAGCTCCTAGTTTAATAAACTTCCAAGTAGGATTTTCTATTTTGACTTTCAGAGAATTTGTTAGTCTAATGCCTTACACTGTATCAATCTGACTCCCGGACTTTGAAATTTCCTTTTCACTTCCACTACATGGACTTTAAAAAAGAAAGTAGTCGGGATGGATGAGTCTTTGATTTTTTAGTTGCCTCGGGTGCATATCTAATAAATGTTTAGTTTAGATTGCATCTAGTTTTTGATCAGGGAAATGAAAATATTTCAAGGAAAGAATTAAGTCACAAAGAAATGATGTAGGAGTTGAGAATTGAAGACTATTGGGTTCATTCGAATTGCAAATAAACGAACCATAACGAGACCTAAGGGGTTATAGATGATCATTTTGATTATGTATTGCTTCTGCTTTTATGTAAACTAAAACACCAGCCAGTTTCGCTTCGTGTACATGAAATATAAGACGTGTTACCGATATAAACAATCACTAAATGTAAATAAAAACTAAAATACGTACATTGTCTCTTAATAATAAATAGAAAATTAATTTGTTTCAAAAATTGTGATCAATGTACCATAACTAAATTGAGTTGAATTGTTGTCCCTAATTATTTAGAAATTTGATGTAAATTAAACCAGAGACTATAGATAGTCATGCATGTCGAGACTGGAAGGTTGGATGTCACGGATAATTTCGATTGGCAGCAATTTGTCCCAAGAAGATTATCTTTAACGCGTAAAAGAATGAAAAGAATAGAACACCAGGAGTGGACTTACAAAGTTTGAATGTTGCGAAGAGGCTCGAAAGTGCCATTTTCAAGAGATTGGATCCTATTGTCGTAAAGTGACCTGAAAGAACCATAAATAAAATAACAATTACGATTAATGAGCCACATCATTGGAGAATCTTATCAAGCGGAACAGACTCTGTTATAATGATAGTTATCATAAATGTAAGAGGATGGATTAGGAATAATTTAAAAGCTGAAAGAGATTTCTTGTTACCATCTGGTACTTACAATAAGCTGAGGTTATTCAAATCACGGAAGGTATCTCGACGGATACATGTAATCCGATTTGCGTTGAGTAGTCTGAAAATTGGATCCAGCATAAATGTCATTTTCTCAGCAATATCAATAAAATAATAATAATACAGTCGAAAATTAAATAAATTGTAACATTCTCTAAGTTTGATGTTTAGAATTGAAACCTAACCTTTCTACATGTCAAGATCTTTATTTCTTATCTGGTCTGATTTAATACACTGGCTATTTAGTTTTTTTATTCTAAAATTTACGAACTAAATTGTAAACATGAAAAGCTAGCAGTACTTTTAGGACAAAAAAACTAATGTACTTGACCATTTCTAGACCTCAGAAAAAACTGAAACACATTAGGTTTAAAAATCATACAATATTCTAAAAATAACGTGTAAATAAACAAGTGAAATGAAAACTGTCATCAGTATCCTGTGAATTACATGCTCATCAAAATGTCATAAATCATGTAGAAAATAGGATCTCACAAAAGTTGTAGGGAAGACAGGCCATTGAATATTCCAGGAGGTAAGACAGTGATGCGATTTCCATACAAGACCCTGGAGAATACATAGAACCAGAATAAATCTCTAATCGATATCCACAATCTCATTTTAAATTTCATACACCCTAAAAAAAACTGGAAACTTATATTATTAAAACTCAATTTAGAACTATTTAATATTCTTACAATAAACTTAGTTACAAATCGAGAATAAAATGCTTCGGTTTACTTACATGGAAGTGAGTGACTTGAGGTTTCGAAAAGCATCTACGGCAATTTTCTGAATGTGATTATTGCTCAAATCTCTGTCAAAGAAACAATCAACAATAGATGTCAAAGTCCATACAATTTACAATAACATTTATCTCCCGTATTTGGTATTAGAACAAGAGAAATTGTACATATGCAATGAATAAAAGTGAATCAAGAGCCGTCATCACTTAAAACTCATTGTCCGTGATCGATTACTTGGGGTAAAAGTATAAGAAGAATCGTTGCAAAAGTTGATAACAAAAAGGGTTTGATTTGTCTCCGTCTCTTCTGGGTTGTGTCTGTCTAGGAAGTATTATAGGATGAAAATGCGAGAGGAAAAAAATGGACAACGATAATCCAATAGGGGAGATTGACGATATTATGAGGAAGTTGGATTTAGAAAAGTCAACAGAGTTAACAGAATAGTCGGTCCTTACAATCTCCGAAGACGTTTGTATGATGAAAAAGCTCCGGGTGGGATTTCCGTGATTTCATTCTGCTCTAGTCGCCTGCAAAATCACACAATATGATACATGACATGATCTCTTCTCAAATAATTTTATATAGAAATAGATATATATATCTACTTCAATCCAGTGAGACAATTACCTCGTTTTCAATGAACAATAATTTAAAGGAATAATTTCGTAAATGATAACCAACCAATGTAG
>JAQGBQ010001525.1:0-11330 GCA_034698485.1 Vertagopus arboreus
TCATATTTTGGGCTGCATTTTATGTTATTTTAAAAAGAATATTTTACATGAAATTTTACCAAAGTGCTTAATTAAAGATACTCTTTCATTAGTACAATTATTCCGATATAATTTGGATTATTTAGAGCAATAATTATATTGCATATAATTGCCAACAAACCTAGATTATAAATAGAACCACTATAATAATTATCATGTACGTATACCATCAAATCATAATAAATATTGTGCAACACGATATAGTAATGTCATTTTTGTCTGCAAATGTCAATCTTTTTAACAGTAAAATATTTTAGCATTTTCAAACTATTGGTTATTTTATTGCAGAAATATGAACCAGAGAAATGAAATATTATTGATTGCCACTGTTGCAACTGCAACAAATTGCTACAACACATAAACTTGAGGCATAATAAATAAACATTTATGCTAAAAACTATAATTATGTAACTTAACTTACGACAGGGATGAACTATATGAATAATGAACTTCAAAAAACATATCGTCTATAATGGTGTTGTAGAAATACGATTTAAACTACAAACTATATTCAACGATTCAAAGTTGCTACAATAATGGAGGTAGCTGTAATTGTAAATGTGAATTAATGTAGCAATGTGAGCTGCAAAACTTGTTTATATTTTAACAATCTTAACCATCAGCTATACAGTTATTGCTAAACGCTAGGAATAATATTCATTATTTTAAATGCAATTTTGTTTTAACATTTCATATCTCTTGTTTTAAGGTTTGTTTCGTGCTCTTATAAATTCATCAATTCATATTATTCTGACGCATTTGGTTTGCTATTCTTCTTTCTTGTTTTTTTGCAAGGGAAAGCCACCTTTATAATAAAATTAATAATCTTTTTTAATGAGTTTGATGGATAGGAAGGCTGAGGGTCAGCATTTCAGAATTCTGAATGAATAAAATACAGCACAGAATAGTGTTATACTACTTGTTCTATTAGGATGAGAGGTTTTTGTTATTATTAAAATTTATGCGAAATGTGAATGTGTAAACTACATTTATTAGCTAGATGATCTGTAACTCATAATAAAAGTTTTCATAGCTAAATGCATATAGTTGATTGAGGAAAAACGAAGAATAAATCTGCAGGAGCCAAGGTTGGTTTTGTTCGGCCAGACGATGCACAACGGCTGATTGAATCTGATGATTCTTCAACTTTCCACTTTTCTCATTGCTGCATTGCGGAATTGAGGATTTTTTAACCCTATTTTTATTATATTAAGTCCCTCGAAAAGGTCTGGCTGTTGATCTTTAATTTTAATTCATCTTTTAAAAAGTGTTTTTACTCTGTCAATTCCTTTAATTGGTAAGTAAAGGATTTTTATGATTCATTTTAATTATTTCCGTTGAATTTTAATATTCAATTTTATTTAATGTTTTAGATTTTTAGATCGAACCATTTCCTCATTCCTGATATTTCTCAATTCTGAAATCACCTGAATCTTATCGGATTCATTAAGCTAAATTACCGTCCACCATTTCACCTTTGAAAACGACATTGCTTTAAATTCAATCAAGAAATCGTCAAGATTCAAGTCTTCAACGAGTGCTCAAAAGTATTAAAAACTTATCTTGCTGTGATCTTCTCACCTGGCCAATACTGGCCATCGTCAAAAATCGGTTGTGAAACTCCAATTTACAATTCACTTGTAAGAATAATAATAATATTATCATCATAAAAAATCCACCTGAAGATAGGCAATCCGTGACCTTGGATTTTGGAACTTGAGTCGACCTTTGATTGATATTATACATGATTCGGTTGTGATTTTTTTTGGATTACATATTACGACGGATATCCCGGATGTCATTATCAATAAGCTCAAATTGTAAATCAATATTTGTTGTGGAACTCCTATATCCTAAGCAGACTGTTGACTGTTTTATTTCCCCATCGGCCTAGTCCACATCAATTACTATCGAACGATCGAATGAGGACAACCAGATATCTACTACTTAATTTGCTCATCAATTACAAGAGAATATGGTCTGCAGAACAAGATTGGATTATTATTGATGTATAAAAAATCGCAGGATTTCCATTCAAGGATTTTTTCTTGAAAACCATTTAAAAATTCTTACCTCAACCATTAAGTTATTCAAGAGGAAGAAGAAAACTGTTTTACCCTCTGCTGCTGGGGTAGGGGGTTTTGAAATTGTAATTACAAATCAATTGTTTGAAATTGAAATTATCCATTGTCTAAAATAATACACAAAAGATTGGAATTTATTTGGAATTAGCATTAAGCCTACTATAAGCCTTATTTAATTGTGTAACGACGACGTATCCAGTCTTCTTGAGTGGCAATTGTATTTGTAATTTATGTGGCAATAACTTTTATTTTGGAGTTTGAAGTGTTATGATTTTTTATTATCCTGTTCCAGTTACTACTACAAAAGTATTTATTAATAATTATTAGTATTGTTTCCTCAGTCTTAAAAGTTAAAAGACTGGCTGCAGTTTTTTGAGTTGGTTGGCTATGTATTTTCCCGTTTAAAAGTTTTAATTATTTCCTAAACAGGAAATCGTCCTTGTACCTGGTGTTTGTATTATTATTATTATTATCTACTTATTCAAAGTAGTAATTATATAGTTAGTTTGAAGTTGAGTTTTTTGTGATGTGAGATATTTAATCTTCGTTTATGTGCTGATCAAATTTCTGATATTAACTTCTCACCACATATACCACCGCAGCATATAATAGCCATAGGATTATAAACTTTAACGCTAACCATGAGCTCAAAACATCATGAGTCTGATGATGTAAGTCTCTTCTAACTTTTACAATTTGATTTGTTTTGATTACTACTTTGGCTTGCCAGCTTTTTCATGAAATTTCAGCTTACGAAAATGAAATGCAAAATTTTGAAAGTGCAGAATTATAGTTTCTATAGGGAAAATCTTAATTTCTTCCATCTTTTTCGTTTGAGTCGGTATGTTCGATTTTTTCTTGAAGTAAAGTTAGGGTATTCTGTTATTGAAACAAAATCTAAATTATCTTGTATCTAGTAAAAAGTGGAGAAGGAATTCCGATTAAATGTTATTTAGTAGAATGAAATCGGTAATGCAAATTAATGAAACTTTTCAATTTGTAGCTTCTGCAGTAATTCTTGTATTGTAGCTTTTTGACCATAAATAATGTTGATTTTATTGCTATCGTATAGGAGGGTAGCTGTGACAGCTCATCGACAGGATTGGCAACAACGACAGCATCGGTGGTTCCGTCGAATCCTCCGCAGCCCCCACCTAGGGGTAAAGGGAAAAAGAGGTCACGAAGGTCAGACTGGGAAATTTTGGAAGGATTGAAAGAAGGACAGACGTATGACCGAGTTCCCAAGAAGTTTGAGGGATTCATTTTAAAGAAGCGAAAATGGCCTTTGAAAGGGTATCATAAAGTGAGTGAAAGTTTATCAAATGTCTCGAAACTAGTAAAGATTGTAAATTAATGGATTGGGATGGACATTTATTCTTCCAGAGATACTTTATGTTGGAGAAAGGTGTCATTGTTTATGGAAAAAGGTATGAAATCCCAACTACTTGACTTACGAAACTAAATGTCTTATGAGCTTATTTGATTTATTCTTAATTTCTTATCAAATAGCGGGTGGGATATTGCTCGTGGCAAGATCCATGGAAGTTTGGACACGGGAATGTCTGTAATAACAACTAAGCCAAGGGAGGGCAGAATCGATATTGATGCGGAGGACTGTATATACCATCTCAAAGTAAGAATTTTTTTAAGACGGACATCGCCCCTTATTCTATATTCTTGGGATCACACTAAATGTTTTCATTACATATTTATAAACAGGTAAAGCCAAAGGAAGTCTATATGGAATGGCTAGAGCAATTGAAACAACATAGACTTTATCGCCAACATGTATTATCATTTAAAGATTTGTCCTCGCCGACGGCTGAAGAGCCACCTTCCCCAGTCTCTCCTTCTGGAGGAGATGGCAAAGATATTGACAAAGAGCTTAGTTTAGTCGAAAAGGACCTGAGCCACCTTCAAGGCATAATGGAAACAATTCAGCAGCCAAAAGATAAAATTAAAGATGAAGACAATAAACTTCGAGATTTCCTTATTCTTGCGAAAGAAGGTATTTTTGCCTTTCCAGTTCGAAACCCCAGTGTGAAAAGTATATATTCTGAAAGATTACTATATGCTGTTTTGCAGTTGTGGTCAGTTTACATCATGTTCGTGGAATGCTTCGAAGCATGGGGAATAATATCTCACTGAGAGAAATCGATGGAGGAGGGACAACATTGAGACATGCTCTTAATCAGTCATTGCAACAAAATGCAGAACTGAAATCTCGATTAGCAAGGATTCATAGAGATTCTTCTTTGGATATGTCAAGCTTTCCCGTTGCAGCAACTTCTGATACGGTATGGGTGACCTTTCCAATTATTGCAAGATGATTAGTAGACTAGATATAGCTAGAGAATAATATAAAGTGATTCATGTGACCTTTTCAGATCAAATCCTACAGTAGCTCAATGTCAAATTCGGAATACTACGATGCAATGGACACTAATAATCAAGAAGACAGAACTTCCTCGGACGAAGAAAGTTTCTCATCAGAAGGAGAAGGTGAAGCTGACTCGATCAATAGTGAAAATTCGGAGCCATCAAAATTCGGTTTGTTGGATTTAAAATTTTGTTATTAGAAAAAAGTTGAAAAGCACGTTTTATTTTATGATTCTGCATAGTTCGATTAGTGGCACGTTTATAGTTTTTTATTTGCTTTGTACGATTTTGCCATTTTGTAGATAATGCTACTGGTTCAGATATTACGTCTTCCGCTTCAAGTAGCAGTAATGGCAATGGGCCTTCTCAAATTCCAGAGCCATTAGTTAGAGAAGAGAGACGAAGCAAATTGCCAACACCAGCACCGACGGGTAGCGAGGTTCCGTCGCTTTGGGGAATTCTTCGTAAAAACATTGGAAAGGATTTGTCTCGTATCTCAATGCCTGTAGCGTTGAACGAACCTCTAGGCGTTTTGCAGAGAATGTGTGAAGAATTGGAATACAGCGAGTTGCTAGATGCAGCAAATAAAGAACCAGATCCCGTTGAACGGATGGCTTTGATAGCCGCATTTGCAGTATCTGGATATGCAACTGCTTTCTACAGGTATGAATTTTATATTAAATCTATGATTATAAACAACACGTTTTTTTAATATTGCATTTTTCCTTGTTGTTATTGTTCCAGTAGAGAGCATGAAATTTTTAAATGCTCAAGCTCTAGAGTTATACACAGCCATATTTAATTTATCGAGGAAATATCTGATTTATACTATTTTTTTCAATCACAGGACACACAAGCCATTCAATCCACTACATGGAGAAACGTACGAATGTGTCAGGGAAGATAAAGCCTTCAGATTTATTAGTGAACAAGTAAGAAGAACTAGATTGGTTAATGATAGAAATAAAGTACAGCAGATTTTATAATTAATTGCTATTTCTAGGTCTCTCACCACCCTCCTGTGAGCGCGTGTCATGCTGAAGGACGGGGTTGGATGTTCTGGGCAGAAATTCAGTTGAAAACAAAATTCTGGGGAAAGTCTATGGAAATACAACCCTTAGGAGAAAATCATATTGTGCTTCCGAAATATGGAGATCATTATTCCTACAATAAAGCAACAACGTGCGTTCATAATGTCTTCTCTCCGCCGAGTCGATGGGTGGATCTATATGGGGAAGTTTCTATTGTTAGTGGTGCTCTAACCTGTAATTTGACTTTTGTGAAAGTAAGATTTTAAAAAGTTTTAAGACTGAAGATAATTTTTAAAACACATTGCTGAAATGATTTTGTATTTTGGTATTAGGTTTCCTACTGGTCTACAAAAAAGCATGAAGTGTTTGGAACTATTGTAAATTCAGATGGAATTACGCTTCGAAACTTGTATGGACATTGGAATGAAGCTTTCTTTTTAGGACAGCCTCCTTCTGCGAGGTGTATATGGAGAATGGGTACGGAAAATCATGCTTTTTTAATACAACTTTAATTCCTTGTCTAGTATTTAGTTTAATTCACAATTTTATATTGTTTGTACACAGCGAATATGCCAGATGATTACGCAAGGTATTACGGGTTTACAAGGTTTGCAATAGAATTAAACGAGCTTACTCCAGCATTGAGAGAAAAACTGCCCATCACGGACACACGGTATGAATCTTGCCATCGAAAAATTATACTTTCCTTACTTTTCTACAAAAAAAACAATTAAGTATGAAATATCCCTATTAACTGCTAGTTTCCGACCTGATCAACGGCTACTGGAAGAAGGTAACTTGAGTGAAGCTGAAGCAATGAAATTACAAGTGGAACAGAAACAAAGAGATCGTCGCAAGAAAAGAGAGGAAGACAATGATCCCTTGGTTCCATCTTGGTTTCAGTAAGTTACTTTCTATGAAATATATATCTCTGGTAAACTTGTTTTCATTACGATTTTGCTTATAATAGGAAATCTACGAGCAATAGTCGAACTGGTGAAGAACAATGGGAATTCAATGGAAGTTATTGGGATGTGCGAAAAAATGCGTTCAAGAATGTGAATACGGAATCACTATGGTAGACACCAGACGAAATTATGTACCTGGATAATATAGTTTTAAATATATAATAGCCTTCCTGTAAAATGTCCAACGAGAAAGCTATTCTGATCAAAGACGTAATGTCTATGATTCAGATGATGAAAGTGTAAAATCTGCCTTGTCAGCAGCAATGAATCGTGCGTATTGTTTCCATATAATGTAATTCCTCAAACACCTAATATTATAGAAAACTAAATTATACGAATGCATTGCACTGTGATTCCTCTATAAAGTGCCTATAAAAATACTGTCAACCGGGCCTTGGTAACTATGAAATGAGTTGTGAAAAATGAATTTACACCTCGTGCTTGTCTTAACTGGTGGATTTTAATTCAGTAATACCTAGATTATATAAAATTAAATGACTATATATGAATAAACATACAGATAAAGTACCTTTAAACAAATCGAGAAGCAATTGATAGTACTTTTGTGTAATCTGCACCCTTAGCTATTGTTTTCTCTTTTAGTATTTTTCTAAGCAGCATCGGGACTGGAACTGTAATCCGGGTTCCAAGGGGTGTTCCATTATCGTCTATGAAAACTATGTTATTTGTGTCACTTCGTGGAATCCCGTGCTTTTGATGTTTCTTCACCCCCACCACTATCGCCTTCTTCATTTCACCCTTGATTGTGCACAGGACTTTGTCACCTGCATATTTTAAAACCAAAAAAATATATGATCGGTTCTATTTCACATTTCATATTCGGAATTCGAACATGCAAAAACAAACAAAGAAATAATACTCACCGATGGTTGCAACTGCTTTCTTATTGTAAACATGAATGATTTTAGGAGGCTTTCCCTCAGCCATCGCCTGCTTTCCGATAGGACTGTTGTCGACACATCGAACTCGACAAAGTTTACGAAGCTCGAAAAGACTGTTCGTGTTGTGAAATTGTCTTACACAAGAACTCCAACCGATCTGGGAATTTCCAGGTAGTAACGTTGAGAGAATTCGTAAGGCCATTTTCAAACAATTTTTAATAATCCTTTATGCACCAAAACTAAAACTTGTCGAAATTTAAATTCATCTAAAAATAACAATTTGAAAGGCTCCGAAATTCGCGGCTAGTTCTTGCCATGTGATTTTCCATTGAGATTTCAGCCTGGCCATTCTTCTCCGGTTATTATTAAAATCAGAACTTTTGGAATTTTGTTTTTTGAAAAACTAATACATTTTCAAAATGTTCATGACCCGATTTGTAACAAGATCTTCAGCCTCTGCTCAGATCCTGAAGCGAGGCTTTGCTGCTGCAGCCGGCGGTGGAGGCAATGAAATGGCATTTACTTTTGCTGCACCTTATCAGGTACAAAAATTATTAATTAACAATTTTACGGGGTTTTCTAACTGTTTTTAACAATATATTTTAATTGAGAAAGGTTTCTTGTCAATGGTTTGTTTGTGTACTAAATTGATTAGTAGTTATTGAGTGGTGAAAGCTGTCTTTCACTTTCAGACTTTCACCTAACGAAATATTTCCCATTTATCTGCTTTTACAAGTTTTAAATTAAAGGGTTTAAATACTATTATATAGTAATCGTACTTTTGGTTTTTGAATTGTAGGTTTACTACAATAAAGCCAATGTAAAGCAGATCGACGTACCATCATTCTCTGGTGCATTTGGTATCCTTCCAAATCACGTCCCTACGCTGGCAGTGTTGAAGCCTGGAGTCCTATCGGTTACCGAAGGCGATAATTCTGTAAAGAAATTCTTTGTTTCATCCGGTTCTATAACAGTCAATGATGACTCCTCGGGTAGGATTTAAAAGAGATATTTAAAGATAAATGCAAAAAAAAATGTGCTCAAGTTAATAATTTGTATTTTTGGTTGATATAGTTCAAATCTTAGCTGAAGAAGCCGTACCCCTCGATATGATTGACGCTTCAGCCGCCCAACAAGAATTATCTGCAGCTCAGGCAGAAGTTTCAAAAGCTTCCGGAGAAAAAGACAAAGCTGCTGCCCAGATCGCCCTGGAAGTCGCTGAAGCTTTAGTCGCTGCCACCAAATAAATGTTAACTATGTCAGTCATCGTCATCGATCAAGTTAAATCTTTAAATTCCTGAAACTACTAATAATTATTGTATAGGACAGTGTAATAGTCGTGATAGTAAAATACACACAAAAATTGCTATCCAAAATACAATTCTGTATGTCAAAAGCTAGTCCGTAAATTGGTTACAAATCGGATAAATAAAGGGCTGCAGTGTAAATAGTGTATGACACATGTAGAAATGCATTTAATTTTATAGCAGATACTAATTAACGGTATGTAGTAGAAGTTTCAAACAATATTACATTGAAAAAATAATTTAGTTTAATTTAATAATAGCAGAATTTTAATTCGATTTTCTGAGATTGGGCGAAATCAATCGATCATACACAATGTGATCAACAAGGACTGAAAATGTATCTGTGAACTTTTAACTAATGAAAACAAGCTGTATTCATAGCCTTCGAAATATAATAATTGCATAGCAAAGCATACGTGAATGAAAAAGCTGCATGAAACTCGGTCATTAGGTTTTCAGATATACATTTAATAATATATTGATCATGCATCATATACAACATATACCGAAGTCACTTTATGGTGGTTTATTTTTGTGCTTGTAATCTTGATCATATACTTATCTTTCGAACAGAAGTTCACTAAAGTTCCTATCCAGCAATCCAAATCTCAAGATGGGCAATGTTCGACGAGAGGGTTTCCATAGTAGCAGTCCACAAACAAATCTGACAATCCTTCTCTCACGAGCTTCTTTCCTGTGATCTAGTCATATAAGATATTTTTGTCGCATAGATACATAAATATTGACTAGAGAAAGTAATTAGATAAAGTCTGCACTTTGAGATAAATAAATCAATAAAGGGCTTCCAAATTAAAAAAAAATGTCTGGAGCTGGAGGACCTAAGCCAGAGGAAATAGATGAATTACTAGATCATGTTGAGAAACAATTTTTTAAAAGTCCTGAAGCCAGAAACCTCTCCAAAACACTTCCAAAGGATTGTCTTTGTACTGCAAAGCAGTCAACAAATTGGACAGAAGTTGACGAAATGCTAAAGGATTTTAAATTCGAAGATAGCAATCCATTTGGTAAATCCAGAAATAAACCTTGGTCTCGCCAAGAGATTGAAGTAACATCCAGTGAAAGTGACAGCGATCAAGCCCTTAAGAAATGTTTTTCAGTTTACCTAGCTGGTGAGGTTTCATTTCATTTATTGAGTTTGATATTAACTATAAATACAAATATCTTTTGGAATTGCAGGAAGTTTTGAAGAAATGGGATACTGTGTACCTGTAGCTGAAAAGTAATTATCCAATACATTAAACACATTTAATTTTAATCATTTCAAAACTCATGAAATGTACTTTGTATTCTAGACCTTGTGACAAGTTAAAATGTTTACGCTGTGACTTTCCCGTGGTATTCTTTGATAACTTTTCATGGCACTCCTCAACGGACTATCTGTTTTTGAGGAACAATATGCCAGATTTTGAAAAATTAGCTGAGAAACTTCAAAGAAGGAAAGGATCTAGAGCCTACGCGTGTCAGTGTCAAAACCTATCTATTTCTAAAATGACTAACATTTTGTCCCAACCTCAACTTCGATGGATTTGCGGAAAACATAAGATAATATCTGAAGATAAGCGGAATTCTTAACCATCACAATACTCTTTTAGCCGAACTTAAATATGTAACAAGTGTTACTCTTATATCAATAATTCAACCAATCTTAAGAAAATCATGTTTGATTTTATGAAAATGTAAATTCATTTTAAACCTGTATATACCTAAATGTTGCATACATTAAGAATGTTGCTAAATAAGTAAAAATAAAGACAATCAGTGTAAGTAATAAGAATGATAGTAATTATAATTACCTCAAATTGGCTATAGTCTGTTTAGCTTTAGACAAATGGGAACATGAAAATTTACTTTGTTTTAATTTAATTTAATTTCTATGTAATGCATGCATAGGACCGTTTATATTTGTTTGCAAATGAAACTAATCCTGCATATCTCATTCTATTTTTATTTCCAGTATGCAGTACAATAAAATGCCACAATTCTTGCATATGAATTTTCTTAGGAAACAGAAGCTTAGAAGCCAAAGGGTATTCATGTATTTTTATCTGGAGTCAACTTGAGATACACAAAGCAACAAAGTTCAACAATGAAGGTCTAGTAGTTGTGGTGGTGATAGTAAAAGTAACTGTATAATAAGAGAGACAAGCTTGATGGTCAGAAATAAAGAAAAACCAATAAGCAACAGAAGCGGTAAAATAGTGTGGTGAAAGTTTATATACACGCGAGATAGAAACGTTTATTTTTGTCTATAAAAAATCTCTCAATAAGAATATAAAGATTCTCACATACTTGAAATCTAGATCTGATTGTAGTGGACTAATTTACTTATGGTAAACAAAACGTACCGAGTTGTTAAAATAGTTTTATGTCTTTTTATTCACTTGTCTTCATTTTGTATTTCTAAATCTTTATTTACAGAATCTAAGAAAAAGGAGGTTGAGAAGGATAACTATTATACTTTTGATAGTGAGCTGAGGATGACTCAACATCTAGTCTATATTGAGTGAGATATCATTATATCATTTTGTTTCGTCAACAAAAAACATTCGAGTCCGGTTGTTTAAAAGGTAATTGTACTTTCACGTCAATACACGTCACC
>JAQGBQ010001526.1:0-11322 GCA_034698485.1 Vertagopus arboreus
TCAGAATTAAACACATTGTAAGCCTTTTATTGCCAATGGGGGCTAAAGAACCTGTAAAATAAGTCATTTGAGAATTTTCCTGTGTTGGGTCACATGCGACAGATCTTAACTCGTGCATGAAAGCTCACTGAAGAATACAAACTTATACTCCACGGCTTATGAGCATTCTGTCAATAAATATATGTGGGCTTCTCTCCCTATATAAACATTAAAAGTGGGTTTTTACACGGATAAGCTATTGTGCTTTCGTTAGGATGCAGTAGATATATTTAATAGTGGTATAGAATATTAGACATAGACAGCCCCCAAAACAATCGGAAGGAGGAAAGGTACATGAGGTGTGTTTTTTTTCTTGGCATACTTAATTGGGATGGAATATGCCACGCAAGAAAGTGATTGAGAAAAGGCATTGAAAATCTACTGGGACATCAGGGAGTAGAAGCCATTCAAGCTTTCACAGAAGAAAAGAGTCCTGGGGTCATTCGGGCGAATGACCAGAGGGGAAAGTTGTATTTGTTTAGACTGGGGATTACATTAATCGGTTCAACCAGTTGGTCACTCATCTCATTTATGCCGCATAGAACTGCGTTTTACAGATTTTAGACCCTCTCTAATTGGTTAAATATATACTCAGCAGAACCATCCATTTTCAATGAAAATGTTGACGTTCCATTTGCAACAAGAATATTTTATTATTTTTTTAAGATAAATTAATTTTAAATCAAAAACATAATTTATCTGTTTGAGACAAGAAACAAGATCATGAAGAATTGAACTACATTACGACGAGTTAACAATAGCTAATAAATTTGTACACAAAATGTGCTTTCCAAATTATTGAAAATTGGATTTATTTCAGAGACTTGTAGACTGTAAAGTAGGGAATAGTTGTTTGTATTTTGACTATTTGTACAGTGTGTATTGTCGCATAAAAGCCAACTGACTAAAATCTAGCACGCCTAATACCACTTGCACGTGATTCATTAAATGATAAACATCAAATTTAGCTTTTTTAATTTCCTTACTTAAAGGGAGAAAGAGATCTCATGGTTAGTAACCATAAAATGTGGTAAGCGTCAGCCTCTTATAGCCATCAAACTACAGAGCGCGTGTGTATGAACCTACACGAATAGAACGTCTAAACATAAGTTATGGTATCACAGAATTATTGCCCTTTTACGGATGACACTGGATAGTGAAACTGAGACTGTTTATAAATGTACGTGTAAATATATCAACAGTTTATACTTTCGACAATGCTGACAATTTAAATCCTAATCAAATCTAGTTAATTATTTAATTGGGAGGCTATAACGGAAAGTAAAGTTTGGAATCTCTTAAAATGTCTTACCTGTGATTGCATTGTTGGCAAGCGAAGCATTCCAAATGATAAACATTGTTCCTAGCTCTCATGACCATTTCAAATGCAGGAATGACTTTAGAGCAAGCGGCACAATATCCTAGAAATCATTTGAACACAATTTATCAATATTTGTTTCCTTACGGAATGTATAGAGTTTATTTTATACGAACTAGCTATTGAATAATATATTCAAAAAGTGTACAATAATTGGCTAAATTGATTATTCTAAATACGGCAACTAGCGTGGATTAAAGTTAACTTACCCGTACTTCCAAATAGCCGTAAATAATCTCGTTTGCATAAAATCAGGTTCGCTTTTGTGTAGAGTGTAGAGCCTACTTCTCCCAGACGACAGTCACAGCAACCGCATTTCAAACAATCCTCATGCCAAAACATGTCCAGTGCTTTCAGTAAAAATCTACAATCCACAAAACAAATTATTATCTACTGATTTTTTTACGCTCGTGCAAGTGAAAGCAAATCAACTTTGTGAAAAAATTAGGTAACTCCATCTTGTCACCACTAATATTTTCTCTTCTATATCATCTATTCAAATCTGTCTCATCCAAACATGTTACTTTCACTTTAAATGCCATTTTGATGGGGTAAGTTAGAAAATAGTTTATTGGTGATTTTTTTAACGGGTAGTAATTAGGAATATAAAATAGTTCAAACAAAGTAAAGAGACGTAGATAACCCATGAAATGCTTTGAATTATTGTTATAATTACCGTTCCGTGATTTTCTTCCCACAACCAGCACATTCTTTGGACATTTCCGGGTTTTGAGCTTCAGACTTCAAGTTCATCATTTTGGAAGAATCTAAAAAAAAGTACAAGAGATGGAAATTGTATTAAAGAAGCTGAGTTAAATCTGGCTATTAGTTGAGACATTAAATATCTGGTGGGGAGAAAGTAAAGTGTTTCTAAGCTTGCATAGATAAAGTAAAGTATGACATCGTATAGAAGATGCGGGCAGAGTTCCCCATTTAACATTTTAAGATGAGGTCAATTTGGTTGAGAAATGTGTGTATATATATAGAGAGAGGTAAGTTTGGAGGTAGATAAAGAAAGCAGGATATTATGTAGTGCTCATAGAGGAATGAAGTGAGTGGCTGAATGGGCCGAGCATTGAATGGTGAGAGAGTGGTGGTGGTTCGGATAAATAGGGCTATATTGGGAAATGTTATGCAAGGGGGAAAGTGAAAAGAGAAGAAAGGATGGTCATTGAAGAGCAGATTTGTGGCCAGCAAGTCGTAAGAGAAAAATTAAAGGAAGGAAAATGGCCAATCTCAGTGGGTAGGCATAATCGATTTGAGAAACGAAATTGGAATTCGGAGGTCCTTTTTGAAGGTTTTACAAAAATGACATTCTGTGTACAATAGAGATTGTAATCTGTAAAGAGGTAGAGAAAGGTATTCGAGAATGGATCTGGGTGCTGGGCGTTGAATAGCGTTAAAAATTGTTGATTTTTGTCGCTCTTTCCGACTCCATGAGCTGAAGTCGGCTCAACTTCCCGTGCCTCTCTCTCTCTCTACACTATTCGGCTGCTTGTATAGCCACTGACTTTTCTATTCCGAGAAAGAACCAAAACATGCACACACAAATGTACACATACGTACGTTTAAATGTACGTACGTATGTGTATATAGAGGACATAATAAAGTCCTGACTGCTGTGTGGCATTCATATGTTGGGTAGAATTGGTTTCACTTGGCGGTGGTGTACAGGTACTGCTTTCCTGGAGTTTTTTTTTGACTGGAGAGAAGAAGGGAGTGGAAAAGAGTTTGGCAAAAGAGGAAGAAAAAGGGAAAGAAAAGAAAGTTGCCCATCTATTTCAACTCTGATACGATCATAATTGAGTAGACTTGACACAAGACAAGATTTGCACACGCTGGAGTCAGTGTCTGGATTTTCCCAAACTTGTTACACTTTCCCTTCCCGATAAAACCGGAATCGGTTTTTCATCGAAATGACCCGCAGACAATCCCTCCTTCCAATTTTATTTCGGACAAATTCAGCAGCTTTTTTAGCCCTGATAACTTCCAACTGAATACTACGCCACTTTTCAAATGACAATCGTTCCCCCTTAATAATACAAGCCAACACTACATCGCCCCCTGAACCCTTGTCTCCAGTGACATACGACCTAACCAGAGAGACAGGCACTCCCTTTAGGTGCAAGAGATATAAATACATAAGTCCTTGCCAAGTAAGACCTTCCGGCGAAATCTAAACTTTATAGAAATATCTGTGTAACCAAAATGTGGCAAATTACTCCCAGTCTCTATCATTAGTGATAGAGTCGTGGTTTATGAATCACATTATTTAACTTTGCAATACTAGGCAGAGTAGCGAAGAGATCTACTTAATGAAAAAAGTATTCCAGAAATCCTACAGGGACGATTTTTCATTTTAATATCTAATGCGTCAAGTTACATTTTTCTCTTGAGGCAATCATTTCCCCCAAAGCAGGCTGACAATGAGAACCCAAACTAGTCATGTTATTTCATCATAAAAGTACTTGCAAACTTTATCCCAAATTCTTAAAGAATTTAAAATATTCTACCCTCTTCCTGTTATGATTAGTAATTTGTCCATATGGTTTAAATTTCTCAAATAAAGACTCGACATATAGTCAACTCGGCTCAGAATTAGTTAAAGTATATAAGAAGAATTATCTCTGTAGCCAGCCCAAGTTGTGCTACTAACACTTGTTATGTCTAATAATAATAATAGGAATGAGCAAAGTGATGACGATGAGACTAAGCGGAAGCAGGGAGGAGAAAAGTGTCCAAAATGGTTCAGACTCTATGGAACCACTAAAGGGCTGTATTATATGTGACTTTGTAAGAGGCACAAAGTTAGTTGGTGGTGGAGAGTCAGAAAATACAAAGTTCAGTTACAATGGGACAGTTTTTGAGCAAACAAAAGAGTCCTATTAGAGAATATGGTTGAAGAGAGTGAGCTTAGGGGGAAAGTGGAGCTAGTGCCATTGCATTAATTATTATTCCATATAATGCAGACTTTGCCGACTATTGCAAACAGGAGCTAGAAAGTGGAGGAAGAAGGAGTTGGCTCAACAGCCAGTAAAACAAACAGAGAAAGACGGGAGCTGAGTCGGAGGAATGGAATATCAGCCTCATCATAATATAAAACAACGTCATAAATAACACTGTCCATGATACAATTATAATTAATATTTTCTATCTCCTTTATTTATCACGTATAATCTGGCCCTGCAAAACTCTACTAGAGAACGGAGAGCTCAGAGACTCTCTTCCATAACTGATCAACCATTCCGAACTAACAACCAACTTCTCCGTTTCATATCCTATCTCAGAATTAACTGTATCATTCACAGACAAAGTCTACACGCGTCGACCAACGCTCTAAACTACGGACAAATAATAATACCATTATAAACCTTTAGCTCTTTCTTCTTCCTCTCACACAATCACACAAGATTTACTTTATATACACACAGATCCCGAATGTGAACCAACAAAAGTTAGCGATACTGTCCCTCGTCATTCCATACGACCCAAACTACGAACGATAATCTTTTCCCCTCGTTAGAATATTATTTCCCTAACCAGAAACTGCCTGCCTGTCTGTCCGTCGTCTCCCTATCTCTCACTCAACGACTTTATTGTATTGAATTGAAGGTACCCAGAAAATAGATTATTCTTGTTGGGTTCAAATGTACAGAAAATGTCTCACTCTAAAATCAAATCTACCCTTTTCTACGCTCCCTTATAATAATGTCAAATTTTCTAACTTGTCAACATTCACTCGTCTTAAATTGTGATTGGAAAACTAACAATTCAAACAATAAACAACAAGACGTAGATAGGTTGAGATATTTTTTGAAGGCCCTGTTTTCTGCTTGAGAATTTATGGACAGAGTTTGTGTCAAAACTACTTGAAGAGCATTTGGATGGAATCAGATAATGATGAAGAGGACAAAATGGTCAATAACTAGATCTGTAAGGAATAACTACACACACATCTATCCATCTATACTAAGAACATTTACGTGGGATTGAGTAAATTGGGTTCACAACAAGTAAAGGGTGTTCTGTATGTCACTCCAAGCTACAAATAATACAAACACTAACTAGGACGTATGAAAAAAGATGGGCTACTACTGACTGACCAGAGACGTAGCCATGTTGCATATCTAGGAACTGGTCCTAATAACCGTCCAACTATGTGGACAAGGAACGAGGAAGAAGAAGAAGGGTCTGCTGAAATCAGAGTGAAAAGGATGGAATAACGAGATGCTGTGTCCACTCACTTCGTCCTTCATGTACTTTCGAATGTAAATAAAGATCTGAGAAAGGGCCAGGGGCAAGTGGAAAATTGACAATCATTATAAGTCCGTATAAACCATCCATCATTAAAATTTTGCAGACTTGCTAGAAACTAAGTTGAAAATGGAATAAGACTCACAAAGTCCAGTCTTCTTTAAATAATAATAATATGTTCAGAAATAATAATAATGATGATAATAATAATATTAACATGGCTTACTACATAGCTACATCCACAGCCAAATAAGGTCATTTATTAATGCATGTAAATAGTCTCAAAAATATGGCTACAATGGGAGTTTTTTCTTGTTTATCACTGCTTGTTGGGTCTAACTTTAAAGGAATCCAGCACATACATACCAAAGTGTGATATTAAAGTTTGTAATATATCTTTGGGAATTAAAATAGTTTAATAATACAAATTATAATTGATAGGCTTAGATTAGGAATGTAAATGAAGCAATTAGGGAAATGCCTGGTTTTTGAATAGGCTTGTCAGAAGAATTTTAGGTATACAGTTGGTGGTATCAATGGGGTGGATAATTTGTAGAATAATAATGCGGGCTGAAAATTATAAGGAATTATGGTTGTGAGAGGGAAAGAGCAATAATTTTGATGAATAAGAGTCTGAAGTATTAGGGACATGATTGGCAATGTCAGGTTGATTGATGGTTGGATTTAAGCTTTGGAATGAGCTTTAATGAAATCCGGTCAATTCTAGTGATTAGTCTTTGTGCACTGAGGCAAGGGATTTAATGGATGAGAATCCCAATTTAAGAGTAAATGAGAACCAAGTTGGGAAGAATGAGACAAGGGAACTAATTAATAACTTGGTTGAGAGCTACACACAGAGGAGAGAAGAGAGATGACGAAAAGAGAAAGTAAATGATTTGACGGAATAGTTATCCTCACTCTTCTCGCTTCAATAATAATAAGTAATCGACTACAAGGGCCTGACTGGTTAAATACTGATTCTGCACTTTCCTTATTGGGTCCACCAAGTCTCATCTCCTCATCATCCACATCTTCTTTACGATGATGATGATCATGATGATGATGGCGATGCACACGGAGTAATAATTATAATGAGGGAAGAGAGTATTCGGACGAAACTAGTTTGTTGGAATCAAGGAGAGGGGATGAGTGTAGTACTACTACCTATAAGATGATGTGATTAGAAGTGAAAGTAGGGAGGAGTTGGAATGAGCGGATGATGATAAGTACGAATTGGGGCATCAGCAAACCATGGTTCAATTGGGCTACCATACCACGAAGGAATCATTAGACGGAAAGTGGATTGAGACTTGAACCTCCGATCAGAGACCCTTGTTAGGGAAGAGGTGAGCCGGATCTTGGTATCAAATTTGGATGATAAGGTATTAGACTTTGGAGCCGTTTGGATGAGATCAACTTTTGAAAGTTCTGGTCTGAGATGGAATAACCGGTCTTCTATATACATTCTTTATTATACTACACTCCATGCTACGGTGGAATAGCGGGCATCTCGTTCAAGAGAAATCGGTAGGGGTACGAAGAGTACTAACTCATGATGCATGTATATTCTAAGGAGAGTGAGAGAAAGATTGGCTACAGTAAAATAATCAAGAGGAGGAAAGAGAATCGGCCACTAATGACATGCAATCAGTGTTAGACGCCTCAAGAATCCATTATGAGATTGGATTTAAGAACATTTTTGTCCCCTCTCGCCCGTCTCATCATATCCAACCACTCCATAACTAAGTAACTTAACTAACTAACTAAGACGCCTTTCTAATACGCTTTCTTCCTCATCAATTCATTCCCTCAGCTCACTTTCAAATATCTACTACCAACCACTACTAACTTAACTACTGCCCCTAGAAATTGCGAATACCTACAGCTTTCATTCAAATATCTAATCAGCTCACTAGCCTTTTTTAAATCTCTGTGTCCATTATTGGCAATTTAATTCCTGTAATCATCATCATCATCTCAACAATTCAACCTCATCTCTGGCAACCTTCTCAACAGTTGTGGCAGTAGGCGAAAGAGTTTTAACAGTAAATAAAATTGGAGTCCTCATCACAGTCTTGAAATATACTTTACCCCTGGTGACGTATTTCTTCTCCGAATTCTATAATTACAAAAGGCCCTGGGATCTAATAATTCCAGAGCTATTGGTAAAAGCATCTTATGACAAGAGGTAATTAATTCATCATAGAGAGTTTCCATGCACAACTTTCCCTCTCAACTTCTCACTCTTAAACTTTTCATAGCATTTTATGTATAGCTTGTCATTTGTGTCTTCTCAAGTTTTCTTATATAGTTTCATAGATAGAGTTTGAGTTGGTGTAGGTATTTTATACCCCCGCAACTCTAGTTAGTACTAACCAACTAAGTGCATTTCTTATGAAGCGTTTTAGCAAATCTCAACTCTCTCCACGCAATCCCACAATCTTCAGTTACGGTTAATAATATTAATAAGAAGGCTATATACACGTCAGTATTTTTTATAAAATTAATCAATTCTATGGAAGGTAGAGAGGGGCAAGTAGATCTAACTAATGAAAAACTTCAGTCTCAAACTGCCTCAAGATTATAAGTCTGTGTAAAATAAGAGTAAAAATGAGACACTTTCTCACCTTGTATTTTATCGACAGGTGATCCAGAAAAGGAATTGGTTGATGCCTGTTGTTGTTGTTGTTGGTATCTTGACACAGAGTGTTGCTGCATGTGCTGTTGCTGCTGTCCGTCCGAAAACCAAGAATTCGAACTGTCTCTGTGATCACATGACACCGCATTCATAAGAGAAATGCAAGAGTGGATAACCACAAACTGCCTGAAGATGATAATATGGACGAAGTAGTGGATGTGATATTTAGTTTAGCGTAAAGGTCAACAAGACTCCTCTCGACCAAAGAGTTAATATTGCGTGCAAGAGGACGGTTAACCTCCTGATTCTTATTAGCACTGAATGAAAGTTATTATGTTGGAGAAAGTTGGTTGTGTTTTTTCCTTCTTTTTCTCCCGGATGAAATGTCAAAGGGATAGAGAGATTGAAGGAATGTTATTAAATGGAGGCTTAAGGACTCATTGGATTGGTATGAGTGATCCTGATCTATAAACAAGATCCAGTTGCTGAGAAGCGATTTTCAGTGAAGGTGGACGAGTGAAAGAACCCGAAATACTGGGGAGATCGAGCTCAACCGGCACCACTAGTCACTCTGTCAACGTGTACATTCGTACATTTCTGCTAACCGTTACAATATCGGATACCTCACCAAATCTCATTTTGGTCATGCGTCTACCCTCATCTTCAGTACCACTCTCACTGCCAGCCACCCAAATTAAATGCCCTTTTTGGAAACACTTTTTATAATTACCCATTAGTAAGTATTAATACATTTTTTTAAATAAAACAATCTTCTCTCTTCTCGTCCCCTTTGACTACTCTCGCTTACTCTACCACCTCCACTCAATCAATACCACTACTACTGTTATACCTTCAACTTTTTCATACCCGTTTTAATGTCTTCTTTTTTTTAATAGAAAATGAAACATTTTTCTTCTTTTACACAAATAATATAGAGAGACGGAGTAGAGAATTAAATGAGAGTAATAAACTCTTCACTAAAGTCAATGTGACACTCCAATGTGTCTAATGAATACAATGGCCCTTTTTCAGCTAAGTTGTGCTTCATATTCTTCAGCTTATTACTTTTTTGTGTGTGCATTGGTGTCCCTTATTTGGCCACCCCAGATTTTTCCAGGAACTCCAGGAAGTCAACATTGTTAATGTATGTGTGTGTATAATATATCTTATCATTATCGTCCATGACCCTGCACAAGCTTCTCTAATCTCAGAACCATGTTTAGAATATTAAGTCAAGAGCAAAAGCAGTTTAAAATGTAATATATTTATTTATGGTATTCTCATCATTTTAAACTTCCAATGCATGCATATATCATCAGTTAGAATATTTACTATTGAACTGATATAGTATGTCAGCCTGTGTTATGTTTGTAGTTTATTTTCAAAATTTGGTAGGCCATAGCTGTCATCAGTCAAAAATGATGGAAGGTTCCTATCCTCATCAACCTTTTCGCCCACATAATTTTATTTATTTATTTACTTATTAGAAAAATACAAGTTATTGAAGGACATTACACAGCCCTCTTTTTCTGAACTAGTTATTCCTTGGATTTATAAGATGACTAATGAAAGAGAAGGAAAAATAACGCATGTTGGTCTTGTATGTGAATGAGAATCTGAGGGAAATGTTAACTTCAACTCTAGAAGTGTAGAGATTGCTTTGAAGCTGAAAACGAGATTTTCGTTCAAAGCTGAGGAGCTATGAGGCATTAGACTGTGAATGGAAGAAACAATGAAAGAAATGAAGGGAAAGAAAGTAGGTACGTATGAATGCTGTTGTCTAAATGTGTCTATAGATTAGAAGGAAAGCGAGTATGGAAGTGTTAGTGTTTGTAAGCATTATCTAGGTTTTGTGTGGATGTGTTGGACGATTTTTTAAATCAAGTTGTAGTCGATTATCAAGGCGTTTCATGCAATCGCGTTGTCTCTCATTTGCTTGAGTCCAAGTGGGTTGTGTAGATTTAGAGAAACTTTATCAGTGTAACATTTAGGAGCCAATTACACTTAACAACTATAGGAAGTTGTTCTAAGTGAAGAGACTAGTGTACCACAGGGATCAATGACGAGCTCCTTGCTTAGCAGACTTGCTACCACCACCACTGCTTGCCATGGACCTCGGGATCTCACAAGAGACTTTATATCTTATTTTCAGTCTTATCCTCAGAATCCTCCGAATCGCTTCCCACCAACTCTTATTATCCCCTTTCCATTTTATTCACCAAGGTTCATTTCTTACATACCAAATAGCCTCCCATAGTCTATTGTGTATCATACTTCGTGGCTTTCCACAGTCAAATTAATCGTTCTACTTCTACCACCACCATTCTACTATCTACAATTCCACTTTTGTTGAACAGTAATAATGGCAGAGAGTAGCAGCAATTCTCCCTTAAATTTTCTGCATTAAAGAGTTTAAAGTACTCAAGTTGTTCAAGTTTTTGGACTCTTTGGTTCATCTGTTTCGTGATCTTGTTTTCTATAGGGTAGCGTAACTCGTCTGTGTCTCTGCTGTTATGCAGGAGGAACCAGACTTTTCATACAGCAAAACAATATAATGTAGCCTACTTACAATGCAATGATTTAATGTTAATATTATTTTAATAACGAGAGACAGATTATTACACAATGTGTATTTCATTTATACCTATACTTACAAACATATTAAGTAGCAAACACCTGTCTGTCTATGAGCTACACTTACTCTATATAGAGACACGTGGAAACTTAATTAACTCTGATTGAAAAAAATAACAAACTTCTCGCTGTCTATATTAAAAAGTTACATTTCAATTAGTTCAATACATTTCCAAAATTATTTACCATTTATTTGCATAGTCGCAAATATGAAATAAATTACCATCTGTCGATATAATTTTTCAGCTGAGATTGAAAAGAAAGCTTAAATAAATTTGACACTGAATTGTTAGAAAACTCATATTGAGTTACAGAATTTAACTACCTGACTGATCGTATTGCTAATTACAGTATGTGATTAAAGCTAGAAAATAGATTA